>JBBMOC010000138.1:489899-540378 GCA_037975185.1 Centropyge bicolor
CTCTCTGTAATGGTACACAGTAAAGCCCATTGTAATCTGCTTTGAAAGATTCCAACTTGTCCTCTGGTCAAACAGGTCAAACTCAAACTCAGCGTTCATTTTGTTCAGAGAGCGACTGGAGCTTGTTCCCACTCAGACACATGCTGAGGTCAGAGGACAGTATGTAAGACCTCGAAGCGACCGAACCCACCATGCCAAGGATTAATGTTTGGCTGGAGGAGGGTAAACTTGGACTAATCCATCCGTCATCTCAGACTGTGGGCTGTGACGAGCCGGGCTGAGTCAGAGACCTTCCCAGGGTTCAGTTGGGCTGATTGGGGGGACGGGTGACGCCGAGATGCTCTGACCTCCAAAACACAACCAAAGTCTGAGCAAACAACCGTCTCCAGAAATAACAGAGAAAACTTACAACGAGATGTTTGACCAGACACAGTGTGACAGAACATGAACGAACACAACAGCACTTTGATGAAGGAAAGATGAAGACGGTTTCTCTTAGGTTGCAGAGGTTTGAGCCTTCAGGGCCACCGTACGATCTATGACAGTTTGTCCAGCAGAGAGCAGTGACGACATCATTTTATGCTGTAAATTGTTCTGCTCTGATCTTGATCGCAGTTCTTTAAAAATCCTCAAAAATAATTGTCTGTGTTCTACATTAATGTTAAAAACAAGTCGGCCTCATGAATCCATCATGTTTCTGACTGAAGCACATCACGTACGAGAGTTAAGACCCCATGTCACATGGTCCACACACACACACACACACACACACACACACACACACACTTTCCAACATCAGACTCTCTGTAACTTTCACACACTCTTTACACAACCGTCTGTCTCTGTTAATGTGAACACCTGAGCTCAGCACTATGACATCATGAAGACACCATGATGACATCATGAAGACACCACGATGACATCATGAAGACACCATGATGATGCTATGGAGACACTGAGGAGCGTCTTTATCTCCATGTTTAAACACTGATGATACTTTTCCTCTGCACACACTCTACACGTTCTGTTTGAACTGGTTCTGACCAACAGACCTGGTCCTGGTCCAGAACAGACAGTGTTAAAGCCCCTGGAGTGAATTTTGTCCCTGCCGTGGCTCCGTACACTGAGCTGTTCGTTCACTCGACCGTTTGCAGAAACAGTGGTGACACAACAGTTTAAAATCAGCTCAAACCTGGTGAATCACATTCAAACTGTTCAGATCGGATCACGTGTGTGTGTGTGTGTGTGTGTGTGTGTGTGTGTGTGTGTGTGTGTGTGTGTGTGTTTGTGTGTGTGTGTGTGTTTGTGTGTGTGTGTGTGTTTGTGTGAGTGTGTGTGTGTGTGGACACTGACCTGGGGTCTGTGTTGGCTGAGCCGTCCAGACGGTCTCTGCTCTGTCCTCGTGTCTTGGCTGTCCTTACACATTATGTCCATTAAAAAAAAATCAGAAATGTTCTTGAGTTGAAAACAAGATAAACAAGGCTGTTGTTCTATAAATCTCATGTGTAGGTCCTCAGAGAGCGAAGCAGCTCTCGCTTAGAAAAAGTCTCTCTGGTCTGAACCTGAGTGGAGGAAGCAGGTCTTCTCAAAAATAGACTCGTTTTGATCTACAGTAACACCTGGGTCCGGTTCGGAGCCGCACTCGGTCCAGGTCGGAGCAGGTCTGCGGGACGAACGTACAGAAGTGCTGCGGCTTTTCAGCGTAAACATAACGACTAAACGAGGGGAAGGTACGAAAAATAACATTTGGCTTTTTCTTCTGTTGGACTGTTTCCTGTCACATGACCAGGAAGTTTGATCCTGTTGGTCCTGGAGGCGTCAAGTAATGAATCCAGGTCCTGGTTCTCTGCAGGCTCAGTCGTCCAGGCGGAGGTTCTGCAGGTGTTTAAAGGTGTGTTGCATCACATGCACTGTGGTCTGTTCTCCACAGGAGGAGGATTCAAATGTGCTTTTTAAATTCAACCCCAGAAAACTTGTCAGGATCCAGACTGTGGATCCTGCTGCTGTGCAAAGACTTCAGAGCCTGATGAGGTTTATTCTACTCACTATGAGACAGTGTTGAAGGGGGGCTGCAGGTCTACAGGTCTGCAGGTCTGCAGATCTACAGATCTACAGGCCTGCAGGTCCAGACCTGGTCTACAGGTCTGTCTCCCGGGTGTCCAGGCAGAAGGCGTACAGAGACCTCTTGAAGTCCAGGCTGCTGTTGGCCTTCATGTTCTTCTCCACCGGCCCCTCGTTGGTCTCCACGTCCTGAGACTTGGTTGAGGACTTGCTGCCTTTGCGCTTCAGTTCCGGACTTGCGCGGCCGCTGTTGGGCTCATCCTTCAGGGAGGACTGGTCCTGGTCCGTCTCCCGGTGGTAGAAGTAGTTGAAGTTGGACACGATGACCGGAACCGGAAGCGCGATGGTCAGCACCCCGGCGATGGCGCACAGCGAGCCCACGATCTTCCCGCCCACCGTCACCGGTCGCATGTCCCCGTAGCCCACCGTTGTCATGGTGACCACCGCCCACCAGAAGGCGTCCGGGATGCTGCTGAAGTGGGACTCGGGCTCGTCCGCCTCGGCGAAGTAGACGGCGCTGGAGAAGAGGATGACTCCGATGAAGAGGAAGAAGATGAGCAGTCCCAGCTCGCGCATGCTCGCCTTGAGGGTCTGACCCAGGATCTGCAGCCCCTTGGAGTGCCGGGACAGCTTGAAGATGCGAAAGACCCGGACCAGGCGGATGACCCGCAGGATGGCCAGGGACATGGCCTGCTGGCCGTTCTGGTGCTCCTGGCCTTGCTGCTCCGCCAGCTCGGTGCCCACGGTGATGAAGTAAGGCATGATGGACATGATGTCGATGATGTTCATGATGGTCTTGGAGAACTCGGACTTGCTGGGACACGCGAAGAAGCGCACAAAGAGCTCGAAGGTGAACCAGATGACGCACGTGGTCTCGATGATGAAGAAGGGGTCCGTGAAGGTGAGGGACGGCCGCGGGGCGGTGCTGTTGTCCGGCCGCACGCTCACCGGCAGCTCGCGCTCGTCCCGGAACTCGGGCAGCGTCTCGAGGCAGAAGGTGATGATGGAGATGGTGATGACGATGACCGACACGATGGCGATGCCGCGCGCGGGGCTCGAGCTCTCCGGGTACTCGAAGATGAGCCACACCTGCTTCTGGAACTCGTTCTGGGGCAGCGGCTTCTCCTCCTCCTTGATGAAGCCCTCGTCCTCCCTGAACCGCTCCATGGCCTCCTCGCCCAGCTGGTAGAACCGGATCTCGTCCGCGAACACGTCGATGGACACGTTGACGGGTCTCCGGATCTTCCCCCCAGACTGGTAGAAGTACAGGATCCCGTCGAAGCTGGGCCGGTTCCGGTCGAAGAAGTACTCGTTCCGGAGCGGGTCGAAGTACTTGATCCTCTTGGCGGGGTCTCCGAGCAGCGTGTCCGGGAACTGGTTCAGGGTGCCCAGCTGGGTCTCGTAGCGCAGCCCGGCGATGTTGATGAGGACCCTCTCGTTGCTCTCGGCGTCCCCGTCCAGGTCCAGCAGGTCGTCGTCGAACAGGTGCGGACTGTGGTCCGCGCGCAGCAGCGCGTCCATCGCGTTCTCACTGCAGCTCAGCGTGCTGTTCATGTCGTTGATCCTCCAGCTGTGCTCCAGCTGCGGCGGCGGCGGCTGGGGGGGCCCGGCGGCTCCGGGTCCGGCCGGCCGGGTGTTCAGCTCCTTGCTGAAGTCCTCCGCGGGGCCGCTCTGGATGAAGCCCGGCTGGACGTCCAGCGCGTTCCGGCAGCTCTCCTCCGCATTGCTGCCGCCTTTAGCGCCGCCGTTCTCAAAACTCACCAAGGCTATTTCCATCCCACAGCCATCCACGGTTAGAGAGGCAGAACCAGGAGAAAGACCCGCACCCGGAGCACTGACATCCCGCCCGGAGGAGGAGGAGGAGGAGGAGGAGGGAGGAGAAGAAGAAGACAAGAATAAGATCAGCAGCTGTGAGACTGTGAGGATCAGAGCTGCTCCTGGATCAGCTGCTGGTCAGAGACTGAACCGAGAGGAGGAGAAGATAAACCGAGCAGAGGAGGAGGAGACAGAGGGGGGGGCAGAGAGAGAGAGAGGAGAGAGAGAGAGAGAGGGAGGGCAGAGAGAGAGAGAGAGAGAAAGGGGGAGAAAGAGAGAGAGAGGGGGAGAGAGAGAGAGATGTCTAAAGTGCAGCTCAGACTGTGTCCTGTCATCTGAAAAGTAACTAGTAACTAAAGCTGTCTGACAAATGAAGTGGAGTAAAAGTACCTCAACATTGTACTGAAGTGCAGTATGTGAGTTCTGATCAAACACTGACGAAATAATTCCTCATTGAATTAATTGATTTTATAAATGGATGGAAGAGTGAAAGTGAAATAAAGCTGAATTCAGCTGTCAGACAATCATCTGGTGTCTTTATACACAGATACAAAGTACTTTGATGTACTCTGCTGTCCACCTTCATACTTCTACTTCGTACTTCATCCTTGCAGTCAAAATTCTGCAGTTACTCATATGAACGTGTGTAAATGTCGTTGCTACGAGTTCTTGTTACTTTATGTCCTGTTGTGGTTTCTCCTGCTTCATATTCGTCCTTATATAATCTTATATAACAGAGTGTGTGTTCACACGACTGGACGCTGCCTCGTTTTCAAACGTCCTTAATGCACACGAATCCATTTCCTCTCGGCCGCAGCACAAAGACCTGCTTCCACATGAGGAGCTCGAGCTCTCTCCTCTTTCTCTGCTCCTCTTTTTGTTGCCTTTGTGTCCGGCTCCTCGGCTCCTCTGTGGATGGGGGGCCGGGCCCCGGGGCCACACTCTGCTGCTGGTCCTGTTCCCTCGTCCTGCTGGCACACACACACACACACACTCACACTCACACTGACACACACGCACACACACACACACACACACACATTCACACACACACACACACACACACACTCACACACACACACACTCACACACACACATTCACACACACTCACACACAAACACTCACACACAAACACACACACAGACACACTCACACACTTATTTCTAACTTGTTCATCTGAAACATGTTTGATGAATGAAACGTAGAGTTTTAATTCATATAATAAACAAAGATCATCTTAAAAGTATAAACGTCATTTTAAAATAAATACAACTCAATCTTACCAGGGGGTTAAAGAAAATCCTCGGGACAAAGTGCTCAGTTAAAATGAAGTTAGTGTAGTACAGCTCACAAAGGGTCACACAACACAACACATTAAAGAAATACTGCAGCATTTTCAGAAGTACACTATAGTACAATATGTACTTGTCCTGGAGTCAGGATGTTAGCCTAGCTTAGCATAAAGACTGTAAACAGGTGGAAACAGCTAGCCTGGCTCTGTTCAAAGCAACGAATGTGTCCACTTGTGTCTGTGGACTGAGTTTGTTTATCATCTCACTGAGTCTAACATGAACAGACCTTCAATGTTCAGACTTCAGGACCAGGATGTTCAGACGGTCGCTGTCAGACACGTTGGTCCACGACTCATCATCACAGTATGAACAGTTTCTCCACAAAAATACTAGCATTGTGAAACATGTCAACCTCAACAGCTGAAGGAGGAAATGTTCAACTTTTCATCCCCGACTTCTGGACCAGTCTGATGTCAAGATTAAAGTAAAAAAAACAACAACAACAACTTAAACCCAAATTGTGTGTTTCAATCCTCAACTGCACTAAAAAACCTGCAGGGTGAAAATTGTTCTTTTGTTTTTCTTTCTCTCTCTAGTCTTTTTTGATTTTTGGTGAAGTGACCCTTTAACTGAGAACCATTCAAACTGCAGTCACTCTGAACATCCGAAACTCACGCACGCACACACACACACACACACACACACGCACACACACACACATGCACACACACACACACACACACACACACACACACACTCACACACACACACACACACACACACACACACACACACACACAGAGCCAGTGGACACAGGGAGCCTGAGTGCGCTGGTTTCTAAAAGCAGAGAAGGTGACCTATTTAAAAGGTTAGTTTCTTCGCCCTGTGGCTGGATTAGGAAAACAAAGCACGAGCACTATATTTATCCTTTTCCTTATCTAATGCTGCAGCCTCATCATGATAAGAACTATGTGCATCTCCCCGCCCCTGGATTAGTGCACTGTCCTCACACTGCAGCCATGAATAATAACTCATCCATCTCTGTGTGAGTGGCCGGTGGCAACGCTGCGATGTGGACACACACACCAGGACGATTTTACCACAGAGCTCCTAATGTTGCCACGTGGACGACGGCTTCAAAGAAACTGGAGGAGGAGAAAAGACTCATCACATGTGTCTGTACAGTGTGTTGGCATCATGATTCTGAATCCAAATCTCTTCAGATGTGAACCGAGCTGTGAAAAGCTCTGAAGTCAGATTTTACATTTTAAACCTCTGATAACAAACGGTTGTTGTTTTATTCCACGACATCTGTCAGATTCTTAGTTTCTCCTCCACAGTCAGTCGAGATGATGGCTGGTCCGTCTCACACACATGAACACAGATCAAAGGAGCTCCAGCACTCGACCAACGACACACGAAACTCAAAGTTAATGAGGGACAAAGACTGGAGGCTCCTGGAGACTCCACGGCTCGTCAGACGCTTCAGCGCTTCATCTGTTCCCTCTGAAACATTTAGGAGCAGATTTGAAACGTCGAGTCAGTTTGATTCCTGCTGAACTGGTCTGTGTCGAACCGGACCGGGGCGCACGCTCTCGTCCCAGTGCACCTGTGTGGGAGCTGAGCTGAGTCCACTCGCTGGTCCTCCAGGTCCTGTTGCCAGCTACAGAGGGAAACGGTAACCATAACAACAGGTAACCACTAACAACCAGCACCCGTAACGACGGCGGCTCACAGATGAGCTCCTCTAATGACAGAGGCTGCTTCAGAGCTGCTGATGACAACAGTCCAACATCACAGCTGCACTTCACCTCGGGCTGGAGGTCAGAACCAGGCCGGCAGACCAGGTCCGAGCAGGACCCACATCCAGAGTTATCATCAGTGTCTCTTCCCTGCCAAGTGCTTGTTGATGTTGGTTGGTTCAGTTTAGTTTCTTGGTAACTTTGTCTGAACTGTTTCCAGGAAGTGAATACGGGCTCTGGTTAGCCTAGCTTAGCACAATGACTGGAAACAGGGGGAAACACGTAGCCTGGCTCTGTTCAGAGGAACGACTTCGAGCAGCTCTGACCAACCTGCTTCATCACGAGCGAATTTCCCAGACTGTTTCTTTAGTGGCTGTTGAACTGAAATGCAGCGGTCGTGGAAGCGGAGGAAGCGGAGGTTTGTTGCTGTTGTTGTTTGTGTGTGTTGGTACAGTAAAACGTCAGATTTGGTGCATGTGAGGAGACGCGCGGCGCTGCTGGGCTGACAGTAGGCCTGAGTCAGACTCCAACACCTGAGGGAGCTTCACCAACCTCCCGTCCTCATGCACTGTGTGTGTGTCTGTGTGTGTGTGTGTGTGTGTGTGTCCTCCTCACCGCGCTCCGCTCTGCATGCACTCATCTGTGTGTGAACTGTGTGTTAGATGTGTGTGTGTGTGTGTGTGTGTGTGTGTGTGGGCTCAGGGCGGCTGCATGGAGAGAGTGGCGTGGAGGGGAGAGCGGGAGGAACGCTGCGATGAGTTTAAGAAGTCTTGACAGCAGATGCCTCCATAATAACACACAGAGAGGACATGTGCAAGCAGGAAAATCAAGGACACCACGTCATGCGTGCCAGTCATTTAAAGTAACAGTTTCCTCCTGCAGCTTAAAACATGCACACAGATTATGGGCAGAAAAGGCTGCAGATGCTGCTAAATGGATTTGTAAATCAGTGCTGTGAAATATAGCCGAGGACGGATTTAAAACACTATCTATGTATTTTGATGAGGCTGAGCAGCGTTGCCGGGGAGAGGACCTTTTTTTGAAACCACTAAAGTGTGATTGGTGATTGGTGGCTGCAGCAGAGTTGTCGGCGAGCGTGTGAGCAGATGCTGATGTGTAGGAGGATGAGGCCAAGTTCAGCTCGACCCCAACGGGCGAAACGTTTACACAATCTGATGTTTCTCCTCGTTGAAAATTCACATTCAGAGCTGAAACATATTCAGGTCCCGACGGTGCCAAACGTGGAGGCAGCCGCGGCGCCGTGTCATCACATCATGTCCTCGCTCGTCATCCTCACAGAAAAGTCTCCGGCCGGCATCATGTGAGGAAACAATCTGAGCGCGCTCACACTCTGCTGTGGATGAATTGGCCATCAGTGTCAAGATGGCAGCAGTTTAAAATGGGCTCCGATCCCTCTGCCTCCTCCTCCTCACCATGTGTCTGTGTCTGCTTCCATCTCTGTGAGGACAGGGCTGCGCTGGGAGCCCTGACACAGAGCACGGTTAGATCACAGCTTCAGAACACTGATGGAGGGTTAAAGGGTCAGTTCACACAAACTACACACAGACAGTTATTAATTCATCTCTAAGCCTGTTTCCTTCACTCGACGATTGGTCCATACAGAGAGGACATTATGAGTGAGGTGAAATCTGCCGAATGTTCAACACACGTCTGTAGTGTTGTTTCATCACATCTGCAGGTTCTGAGAACAAGTGTGATCAAACTGCTGCTCTTACATGGTTGATGCATCAACATGAATTGTTTTGGTTCATCTGACCTCGAGTTGAATCCAACAATCAGCTTGTTTGCATTTTCACATGCAACCCAGTCTCATTCCAAATTGTGTAATACCTACGAAAAAACTACAGATCGTATACATTAACCAAATGGATACTATGAAAATAAAGTGTACATTTGTCGCTAGAAAAGTTATCAAAACGAAGCTAAACCCACAAATTATCTTAAAATATAGCAATTTCCACCGAAAATAGAAGGGATGTCCGCCATGTTTTTTGTTCATGCCCGGGAGAAACTCGGCGGTCACGTGACCTAAGGTATGCAAGCAGAAAACACTGGGCAGATGAAACGTTCACACCTTACAATTGCAGATCCCCAAATGTTGGACTCATACGTTTTTGTGCTGTGGACAAATGTAGGTATTACACAATTTGGAATGAGACTGGGTTGTCACATGATGCCTGATGTGTATGTTCACCAACAACCGACCCTCAGTTCAGACAAAGAGAAACAAGCCTCTGCAACCAGCTGCCCAGAACATCGCACAGCACTGCTCACACAGGCTCCACTGACATGATCAAATATGCATGGATATATACCACTGTTTATTTACTGTTTTTTAACAGGGTTAAATCAGAAGACTCATTTTTATCTGTGGTCCTGGACACACGTTACAGAGTCACTCCAACAACAGAATATAGAATTAAAATGACAAAGACCATTTATCAGCCGAAATAAATATCATAAAAGACACCAGCATAAGACACTTTTTAAAACGTGGAGCACAGAGGCTCATCATACAGAAATACATGAAATGAATAGAAACATGGACTCAGTAAAGGAACATTGTGCCGAATTATTTGACACAAACTGAAACAAGCAAAGAAGAAGAACAGGACAGAACATCAAATACAGACATGCAGGTACGTGAGGACAGACAGGTGACAGCAGACAGACTGAGGAGCTGAGAGCTGATCCAGCTCAGTGATGGTTCCAGCTTCAACAGTAAACACAGACTGACTCAAAGAGCACATGTGCTCTGTGGGTGAAGCCGCACTGAGCTTAGACTTCAGGCTGAGCTATGAAACGAGGGAACACATTATGCCAATGAGGGTCCTCACAAGAATAGAAGTGTGTGTGTGTGTGTGTGTGTGTGTGTGTGTGTGCACTGAATGAGCGCTGAACTGGAAAATAAGTGCGACTGGAGGAACCGTGGGCCAATCATCGGCCTCCACTGGTCACGAATCACACCTCCAGCCTTAACATGCAGCCTGGGTCCCCCCAACACACACACACACACACACACACATGCTGAGGTGGGTAGGATGGAGGAGGGGAAGCCCTACCCAGACCTCAGTGTGTGTGTGTGTTGAAAAGCCCTCAGGAACCCAGATCACCAGATACAAAAAGAAAATCTCTGCTTGTTCACAGCAGCCTACAGAGGATATTAACAACACACACACACACACACACACACACACACACACACACACACACACACACACACACACACACACTCGTGCACAGCTACAATAACTCAACAGAGACTGTAGGGGGGGAGAGAGGGGATTACAGCCTCAGAGAAATAATAACAACAGCCTCAGCCTGCTCACACACACACACACACACACACACACACACACACTTAAAAACACACATGCACATCAGAGCCAGGAGGAGGTGCAAGAGGGTGAGACGGGTGGGGGGGAGGTAAAGGGGAAGCCATCATCAGTGCTGGACGTGTGCATGCGTGTGTGTGTGTGTGTGTGTGTGTGTGTGTGTGTGTGTGTGTGAGCGTGTGTGTGTGTGTGCAGCAGGAGTGCCGTTGAGCAGGGGGATGTCGGTGTGATGGAGGAAGAGGAGGAGGGGGATTGTGTCGAGGGATTTTAATTGACAGCTGTCCAAATCCCCAGACAGATCCTCTCTCTATCTCTCTCCCCCCCTCTCTCTCGCTCTCTCTCTCTCTCGCTCTCTCCCCTCTCTCTCGCTCTCTCTCTCTCTCGTTCTCTCTCCTCTCTCTCCCCCCGTGTCTCTCTCTCGCTCTCTCTCTCTCTCGTTCTCTCCCCCCCGTCTCTCTCTCTCTCTCTCTCTCTCTCTCTCTCTCTCTCTCTCTCTCTCCCTCTCTCTCTCTCTTTCAGACGAGGGTATTAAGAGTGAAAAGCATTAGGAGAAGCGAGGTATTAAGAGTCCTTTGCTCCCTCTCTCTCTCACACATTATATGTCTCAGTATACATACTGCACACAGAAACACACACTCACACATACAGTAATATGCAGCATATATAGTGTAGAGATACAAGTGAACTGTAAGAACAACATGTGGATTCTACAGTCGTGTTCAGAAAATCTGCAAAACAAAACCTGACTGAATGTTTGTGTCCAACATGAGTTCAGAGACTGATGGCGATGAGCAGCAGGTGGCGCTAATCCTCCAGTTGTTGCCGTTAAAGCACTGCAGAAGAAGAGCTGCAGCTCCAGTCAAAGGTCAAATGATGGAAAACCATTCATTGATGAATCTGATTGATTTTTAAAGGCAACACGTTTGTTTCCAGAAAAACATTAAAACAGTAAAACACTGAGACTGAACCAGACAGGAAATGTCCTGTTAAACCAAAACCAGCAGCTAAAAGAGGCTGAAAAGCTCTTTACAGAATCACAAATAGAAGAAAAGTTATTTGAGCCTTTAATATAAACATGAATTATTTTTGAACATTTACATGACGGTGAAGCATGTTCCTGAAAATATGTGAAGATTTGAAGACATGAACATGACACAGCAGCGTCTGTTTGGACTGAACCAGATGCCTTCAGAGCCCACAGAGAGCTGCGCGCGCACACACACACACACACACATTTAAAAACACACACACTGAGATATGTGTAAACACACACCCCAGGAGAGAAACAAGAAAAGGAAGGACGGATTTTTTCTGCATGAGGGAACATCGTCCTGCACATTGAATTCCCACCCAGAACACACACACATTAAACACACACACACACACACACATTAAGCACACACACACAGGTTTGCCTTCCTATGCTTCTTACTGTGCCGGCAGCCTTCACTCTGCATTCAGAGCTCATTATATAATTTCGGAGCCCTTTTCCACATCAGACAGCATCTGTGGGTCCTCGGGGGGGTTGACCATCGCTTCCCTTCAAACCTCCATGTTTCTCTCTGCTCTCAGCCTCTGCAACAGGACGCTCACAGGCCCATCACCTGCTTCCAACGACGCTGCAAATCTGATGACGCTGTGTTTGAGCTGCTGGTGTTTTCGTCACAGACCGGCCAACTGTCAGAGCCTGTTCGTCTCGTTTTCTGTCACTTTATGCTTTTCTGCTGAGCCCCACTTTTAATGAGGCGACAACAAACAAGCCTGAGTTTTCATGAACACACACGTCTGCTGCTGCTGAGGCAGTGTGAGGTCGTCTGAAGCCTGGTCAGTGTGGACGGAGCTGCTCTTCAAACATGTTGTGCTGTTTGTGTGCGCTCGGCCTCTCGTGGTCCATTTGTTTGTGGGAGGGAGCTGGATTTGTTTGAGATGTGCCCAGCAGGAAGAGGCTGTCCTACTTTATCTCTCATTAAACTGGTCACACATCAGGGACGTGACTCACAAATACGCCAATTTAAGTGAAACGGTAGTAGCACCAAATGTGTCCCGGAGGCTCTGTTGGCCTTATTTCTAAAGACGGGACGAGCGTCTCCTTCCTTTATTTTATTTTCTATCTCATCGTCTATCAATAAACACGACACCTGGGGGGCTTTTCTCTCTCACATCATGTCATAACATCCAGTTTCCTCTCAGGCAGTTATTTGTTATTTAGTGTCTCCTCTCCTTCATGTTTCACTCTCCTCCCTCAGTTTTTGACATCTCCTCTCATCAGTTCACAGGTTACCATGGCGACACGCAGTAGTATTTTCCTGTTGCCAGGGCTCGTCTCCATGTGAGCGCAGCATCCCTCCCACGGTGATGTGATGGACTGTGTAGTTGGATATGAGACGTGTTGTTTTTTCTAAATGAAGATCTGAACTGTAGCGCTGCTGTGGAGCCACAAGGTGGCGCTGGAGGTCTTTTGGATGACAGAGTTCTGGCAGAAGAAAGGCCTCTGTGTGTGTGTGTGTGTGCAGTGAAAGTGTCTCTGGTTTCTCTCATAAATGCCAATCATGTCCACAGTCTGCTGTTATGAAGGAGGATTATTATTAGGGGATGGAGTGTGGTTTCGTTCTGCTGCAGCTTCCAGTGTTAAACTCAGCCTCATGTACACGTTGGTTTGATCACATGATGAGTCAGAGGTGGATGTTTACCTTCTCTTGAGTTTCAGAAAAAAAGATACAAATCATTTCATTCATTCGTGTGTCCAGCAGTAACAAAGTACATTTACTCAAATACTTTCTTTCACCACAGTTCTGAACTACTTGTACTGTATTTCTATGTTATCCTACTTTACACATGTACTGCAACAGACTACAGACAGATGTACTGCACTTTTTGCTGCACTACAGTAATTTAGCTATGAACCAAATATCAGATAAAATATATTTAACAAGCAAAAATATACAACAAATAAACATACAAACTAGTGAACATGGTTAAAGGTAAATGGTTGTGTTAGTATGAAACAGATGCAGGGAAGCCCAATAAAAACTATAAGAAACAAACCAGTGTCCTGTTGTGGAGGAGGAGACACCGTCCTCCCTCTGCAGCCTCTCTCTGCTCTGTAGTTAAAATCCTGCCGTCCCCGCTCGGGGCTTTGGTGAGTCTCAGGTTGTGACCTGCCATTACTGAGCCTCAGTCTGGGAGTTCACCATGACCCAGAAAACCTGATGACAAAACTCCCACAAGCTGTGAAGAAGCTGCACGAAGCACCGGGAGACTGGAGCCTATAAAAAGACTGAGAGACTGACTTCACTGCAACATGAGAGTGAAGAGCAGCAAATCCTGAGAAATCTGTTTCAGAACAGTTCATTTTCTGTCAGTTCACTCATGTTTCTGTTCAACTCTGTGTTTTTCCAGACCATCTGCTCATGTCCAACACCGGAGTCAATGAAGAGGTGACACACCTGAAGAAATGTGACCACATCTATGGTGAAAGATTTAGTTGTGATTATTGTGATGATGATTTTGGTTTATTTCACATCTTTATGTTTGTATCTAAATAGATAATTCTACTAAAATCCACATGTTCAGTAATGATGCCGTAATTTAAGTGTTGAACATTGATTATTTGAACACAGTGGGGGCGGAGCCTTAATGCTGGCTCTGGTTGCTCTGGGGGTCAGTGAGGCCGCCCCCCCCCCCCCCCCAGCTGGTTTACACAGGTTAGTTAGTGAGACACGGTGACTACTGTTCGTAGAAAGCTAAGCTTAGTAAGTGACTGTTTTTGTGGAGTTTTGAATGTGTACGTTGTTTAAAATATATGAAACTGAGTGAGAAAAATTTTATGTCTTAGCGCAGTTAGCTAGCGGTGACATCACACGCCGTTATTTAGTTAATGTTCATTTCTAAAGTATCAGTTAACTCTGTATGTGTATAGTCATTGTTTGGTGATAGTTTATGTTTGAACATGCACTTTTCAGTCAAGGCGTTTTCAGGCCCTGTAACATGAATAGTTTAATGTGCAGTGGAACTCAGCCTCAGATTTTGATTTGCACTGAATGTGAGTGTTTTATCAGTTCTATGCTGTGAAGTGAGTGAGTGACAGTGATTTATTTGACTTGATGAGGACATGTGTATGTTGAGTGGTCACAGTCAGCAGCTGCAGTTCATTGGTGAGAAATGCTCCTTTATATGTGTTGTGCTTGTGAAATAAAGCTGAGAGTTCATTTGGAGCGAGACAGCGTGGACTCTGATCTCACCTGCTTCTACATGTGACCTACAGGTCACATGTATTGGTTGCCGTGGTCTTCGGGCCGGAGACTCGTACCAGAGACGGTTCCAGTCAAAGTGAGGACGAGTGAGCAACAGTTGCAGGATTCCTTCTTGGTCTCAGTCGTGAACCTTCCTCAGACTCTTGGTCCTCCTCACTGACTGACGCTCAGCTGACACCGGTCCATCAGCTCGTCCGTCCTCTGAGGCTCAGTCTCCAAACCGTCCTCTCGTCCTGAAGACGATTGTTTTGACGTATTATTCACAGCTCCTATTTTTAGAGTTCTGTCTCCGGCCTTTAAAGGCAGCTCAATCCTTACAGTATGTGCACTTACACAAGCAGAAAGCCAGGATCCGCTGTCACTGTGGATTAAAGACTCGTCGTCCCGTCCTGTGGACGGCCTCGCCGCGGGCCAACGAGCCGGCGTGTGACGAAAGCAATGAAAACAAACCAGAGACAGGAAGAGGAAACAAAGGGTGAGGGGCAGGGTTATGTAAATGATGCGAAGGCCCAGAGGACGAGGTGCACGCTCCGGCGTCCCAGTGGACTTCAAAGCTCCCATTTCATAATGTGGTCTTTAGAAGAGAGCGGCCGCTCCGGGCAGCAGCAGCAGCAGCAGAGTGTTCTTGAATTACTCGCACAGACTTCACCTTTTCTTCCTGCAGGTTGGACAGAAATAACTTTCATTAACTGTACGCTGGGGCGTTTGGAGCCTGGTCGACGTCCAGGACAAAACAAACGTCTTCAGATCTGCCTCCATGTGTGAGCTCCGTTCGCTTTCACTTCACAACACAGTGGTATCATCAGCATATACAGGTCTACCGGTGTGAAACCACCTGGTCCTGAGTGTGGCGCTGCAGGAAAGGTGGCGGGGTTCATCCTCTGAGAAGCAGGAGCGTGGTCAATAAACATCATGTGGCTTTGTCTCTCCATCCTCGACATCACATGCTCATGAATTTGCTGCTCCATGTGCTCCTGTTCTTTTTTGAACGTAGCCTGTAGCTCGCTGGCGGCCATTTTCCAACAGTCAACACTCTGTGACCTGTGCTGCTGGTTTTTACTGTGTGGTGACATCAGAGCTTCTGTTTGTGTCGTCTGAACTTTGTGTGGTTTGTTTTTCTGCTTGCTTTAACTGGAGTGCCACACACACACACACACACACACACACACACACACACACACAGAGTCTCAGGTGACACAATCAGCTGTCGGGTTTTGCACTTTGCACCTTGTAACTCAAGAGTGTGAGCGGCTGCTTCTCTCCGTGTGCTGACCGCAGCGCTGCATCATCCATCATTTACAGGCCGTCTTTACACAGCTTTGTTTGGTATCAATCATTTAGCCTCGTTGTCCACATGCCAGCGGCCGGCGCGCGGCTGACACACTGGATCCGGCTGCGGTTGTGAAAGCAGGCCGACGTTCCTCTGGCTGCTGGACACAATGTGCCGAGTGCAGGTGGAAACATGTCTGTATTTAAACTTACATACTTCAACAATAGCTGAGTTTAGATCCACCTGTTTTCATGCACACACACAAAACTAATGAAGTTATAAATAAATGCAAAATGACAAAGTGAAACTGAAAAGGATTTAGTGAATAAATGATTATGTTCATGAAGGACGTGAGGTGATCAGATCAGATCTGAGTGGAGGAGGAGGAGACTGGAACCTTGCTCACATCCACACATTCATTTAGACTGACTGACTGACTGACGGACTGACTGACTGACTGACTGACTGACTGACTGACAGACCGACGGACTGACTGACTGACTGACTGACTGACTGACAGACCGACGGACTGACTGACTGACTGACTGGACTGACTGACTGACTGACTGACTGGGCTGACTGGACTGACTGGACTGACTGACTGGCTGACTGACTGACTGACTGACTGGACTGACTGGCTGACTGACTGGACTGACTGACTGACTGACTGACTGGGCTGACTGGACTGACTGGACTGACTGACTGACTGACTGACTGACTGGACTGACTGACTGACTGACTGACTGACTGACTGACTGACCGACGGACTGACTGACTGACTGACTGACTGGACTGACTGACTGACTGACTGGGCTGACTGGACTGACTGACTGACTGACTGGACTGACTGACTGACTGACTGACTGACTGACTGACCGGACTGACTGACTGACTGGACTGACTGGCTGACTGACCGGACTGACTGACTGACTGGACTGACTGGCTGACTGACCGGACTGACTGGACTGACTGACTGGCTGACTGACCGGACTGACTGACTGGACTGACTGGCTGACTGACCGGACTGACTGGACTGACTGACTGGCTGACTGACTGACTGACTGACTGGACTGACTGGCTGACTGACCGGACTGACTGACTGACTGACTGGACTGACTGGCTGACTGACTGGACTGACTGGACTGACTGGCTGACTGACCGGACTGACTGACTGACTGACTGGACTGACTGGCTGACTGACCGGACTGACTGACTAACCGACCGGACTGTCTGACTGACTGACTGACTGACGGACTGACTGACGGACTGACTGACTGACTGACTGACTGACGGACTGACTGACTGACGGACTGACTGACTGACTGACGGACTGACGGACGGACTGACTGACTGACTGACTGACTGACTGACGGACGGACTGACCGGACTGACGGACTGACTGACGGACTGACTGACGGACTGACTGACTGACTGACTGACTGATGGACTGACTGACTGACGGGCTAACTGACAAACTGACAGACTGACTGATGGATTGACGGACTGACTGACTGACGGACTGACGGACTGACTGACTGACGGACTGACGGACTGACGGAATGACTGACTGACTAACGGACTGACGGACTGACGGACTGACTGACCGGACTGACTGGACTGACTGACTGACGGACTGACTGACGGACGGACTGACTGACTGACTGACGGACTGACTGATGGATTGACGGACTGTCGGACTGACGAACTGACTGACTGACGGACTGACGGACTGACTGACTGACTGACGGACGGACGGACTGACTGACTGACTGACGGACGGACGGACGGNTGACTGACTGACTGACGGACTGACTGATGGATTGACGGACTGTCGGACTGACGAACTGACTGACTGACGGACTGACGGACTGACTGACTGACTGACGGACGGACGGACTGACTGACTGACTGACGGACGGACGGACGGACTGACGGACTGACTGATGGACTGATGGACTGACGGACTGACTGACTGACTGACTGACGGACGGACTGACGGACTGACTGATGGACTGACGGACTGACGGACTGACTGACTGACGGACTGACTGACTGACTGACTGACTAACGGACTGACGGACTGACTGACTGACGGACTGACTGACTGACTGACTGACGGACGGACTGACTGACTGACGGACTGACGGACTGACGCATGCTTTGGAAGAAGCGCTGAAGGCACTACGTATCCCAGCGAGCATCGGGAGGCGGAGACGACTCCCTCAGCTTCCATCCGTCCGTGTTCCTGTTGTGTCTGAAGCTCAGCGGCCGGTCTTCGGGTTAACAGCCCTCCCCCGTCCTCACATCAGATTAGTGCAGCTGAGAGGGGATTTGGGAGGCTACATTTCGTTAAGGCGACCCATTGACAGCCCATCATGCTTAGCACCAGCGGTAATGTAAAAATGTGTCATTTGCATTTCTATTTTAAGGCCACTAGACAAACATTTATCCTGAAGCAAGACAGGAGCGAAAGTGCACGACATGAAACTGCAATGCCGCTTGATTTTAAAAAGCAGCATCAACGACACGAGTGAAAAGAAAGTTTGATTTGCCAAATGCTAATTAGCATTTGTTCACACACTGAAGGTGAACACGATGATATGGACTCCTTCATCATAACAACCTCTCAACCTCAACAAATCTCTTTGGTTGTGTCACCTGATGACCCTCAGTCATTCTCTCTCTCTTTCAGCTCTGTCTTTGTTCTCCATGTTCAGCAGCTGCTCTCTGAGTCTGTCTGAACCACTGAGGATGAACCAGACGGGACCTGGACCAGACAAACACAGCTCAGAGCTGAAAGAGGCTGAAGACGTCTGCAGCAGTCAGGACACCAGCGGAGGTTCAGGCTCTCTGTGGTCCATCCTGTGACACTGAAACCTCTCCTCTTACAGAGCACTACGGCCCAGCAGCTCCGTCAAGAAAGTGCAGATGTGAATATTTTATAACCTGATATGATCCAGAAGGAAACAGGACACCAGAGGCCTGCAGCCCTCAGAGCTCGACCTCTGCTTCCTCACCTGTACCTGTGAAAGCCTCAGAGATGACGTCTCCACAGGTTCTTTCAAAGTGTCAACATGTCTGTGTCTGATGTGAACCTGAAGGACGATTCCAGCAGATTTTCACTGTGTCAGCAGGATGTCGCTCAGTCGGTCCAGAAATATCTCTACCACTGGACAGATTGTTGTTAAATGTTCTACACCTTCATTGTCCTCAGAGGATGAGCCCCACGGACTTCTCTTAGCGCCACCAAGAGGTCGATATTTTTGTTTTTATTGAACTACTATTGGATAGATCTCCACAGTATTTCATACACATATTCTTTTTCCCCTCGGGATGAACTGTGATCACTTTGTTGATCCTCTGACCTTTCCTCTAGCGCCACCATCAGGTCCGCATGTTAACATGTCCAACACTATAACACAGCTGTGCTTTGTGCCTGCTGCTGACTGTTGAACCTGCCGAACGTCACTGTGTCCTGATGCAGCAGATCTAACTGGCTCTGGTCTCTTCATGGCGTCTGTGCTTCACGCTGTGAGTCCATATGGACGCTGGTCTTGGCTCTCAGAGCTCAGTGTCAGCAGGACGAGATGAAACCCAACGAGCCAAATGTTTGTTCTCTGCTGCGTCCGGCTGTCTGGAGTTCACTGTTGAAGGAGGACGCTCGGCCCGGCTCAGCTCGGCTCAACCTGGCTCAGCTCAGCCCGGCCCGGCTTGGCTTGGCTCAGCCCGGCTCAGGCCGGGTCGGCTCAGTCTGGCTCGGCTCAACCTGGCTCAGCTCGGCCCGGCTCAGCTCGGCCCGGCTCAGCTTGGCAAAAACCTGGCACAGCTCGGCTCAGCCCGGCTCAGCTCAGCCCAGCTCGGCTCAGTCTGGCTCAGCCCAGCTCGGCTCAGCCCAGCTCAGCTCAGTCTGGCTCAGTCTGGCTCAGTTTGCCTTGGCTCAGCCTGGCTCGGCTCAGTGTGGCTCAGCTCGGCTCAGTCTGGCTCGGCCTGGCCTGGCTCAGCCCAGCTCGGCTCAGCCTGGCTCAGCTCAGCCTGGCTCGGCTCAGTGTGGCTCAGCTCGGCTCAGCCCAGCTCGGCTCAGTGTGGCTCAGCTCGGCTCAGTGTGGCTCAGCTTGGCTCAGCCTGGCTCGGCTCAGTGTGGCTCAGCTCGGCTCAGTCTGGCTCGGCCTGGCCTGGCTCAGCTCTCTGCCTGAATGGACTGATGGAGCCTCAGGTACGAGCTGGAACGCTGCAGTGGAAAATGAAACTGGAGGAGACAGCCGGGCTATTAGGTTAGCTGTGTCTGAATGTCTGCATGGGAGAGAGAGACGGAGCGAGTGGGTGGATGTGAGTGGGTGTTTGCAGCTGGTGCCAACGGTTCGCCCACATTATACTTCAGCTCGTCAAGGTCAGAGAGTTTCAGTGGATTCAGCTGTGAGATCCAGTTTGTTCTGGACCAAAGTTCAGTGTCAGATCTCTGGGAAGCTGCGAATGAAAGAGAAGTCTGTTCTGTTTTACTGTGCTGTCAGTGAATCTCATGTTCAGACTCAAACCAACATCACCCTCTGTTTTTGTGTCTCACAGTCTCATCGAGCTCCATTAAAAACACACAAAGTGAAGGTTTCAGTCAGTTTAAAGAACAAACACTGGGATGAATTCATCTGGACTAATGACGATCAAACATCAAGTCGTTACAATCAACTTTGTTTTGATTTTCCTCCATGGCTCGTGTTGGCTGATGATGCGCGATGACATCATCATCAAATGTCCAATCAGTGAGTTACCTGTCAGTCAACAAAGCCTCGTCCCTACACGTCTCAGATCTTTAATGATGAGTGAAGAAGAAAAGGACGAACAGGAAACATCTTCATCTTCACCTGCTCTCCTGTTCACTGACTCACTTGGTGAAGAGAAGTCGACAAGTTCTTTTGGCTTCTTTTTTAAAAGTAACTGTTTCTCCCTAATGAAGGCCGGAGCAGAGCGACTCTGCATATTTACAGCGATTCAGGTTTCAGATCAGCTGCTGCCACATTTCCACTCCAACAATAGAGACAGTGAGCAGCTCTCAATTATTGAGCAGAGCTCGACCCTGCAGCTCCGACCGCCGCTTCAGCCGGACGACCGAGAGAGAGAGAGAGAGAGAGAGAGAGGCGCTCTGCCTCCGCCCCTCCATCCGTCCGTCTCCTGATGTCGGTCTACTTTAGATTCCATTTCCCAGCACCCCTCTCTCTGACTCTCTCCTTCTCCTCCAACAGCTCGGTGTTTGCTCGTCTTCCTCCTCGACCCTGTTTCCTCCTATTTGTCTCGGTTGTGTTTTGCTCCTGTGGATCTCCCTCTGCGTCCACCCACACTAACCTAACATGCACTCGGCCCCGGGCTCCCTCTCCCCGTCTCCACACACAGCAGCGGCTCCTCTCCTTTTCAGCACACACTCCAGCGTTTACTGTATGCCGCAGTGTCTCCAGCCTCACTGTGATTCATGCAGGAAAAAAACAGCGTCTTATGAAAACAGTGCAGGAATTAGTGTCAGGAAAGGCAACAGGATTTACATCCAGCGGAGACGTGGAGTGGATGAGTCGTCGCTCTGCAGAGGAGCTAAAGCTAAAGGAGCAGTCCCACCTTCATCACAGTCAGACGAGAAGTTTGATATCAGCCTCGTCACTGTGCGTCAACACAGAGAGAGGTGGAGGAGGAGCAGCTCAACACACAGACAGGAAGTAGAGGAGGAGAGACGGAGGCGACAGGATCAGTCCGACCTGGAGTTCTCTGCAGCAAATCAAAGGGGACGACAACACACGCCTCATCTGGACAGGTCACGACAACGGATGAACTGAACGTGTGTTTGTGACGTTGACCAATGGGATCACAGAGCTCTGCACCTGTAAACACGGTGAAGTGAAAGAGGAGGGCTCACAGCAACACGACACACATTCAAACAGGCTTCACCATGTTTGTTTACATTCTAGTTTCAGGAAGTCGGTCCCTGCTCCGCCCTCCTGATGACATCATGCAGGTCGAGGTCAGAACCAAGTGGCAACCTCCGCCGCTGAAAAATGAAGCCAATGCGGAAGTGCAAAAAAGCTGCAGTTCCTCGAATAACCACTAGAGCAGGCTGCAGAAGTGAGTCAATTACATTTGAGCCCCATGTTAAAATGTCCGATTTTACCACAGAAAAAAACATATTTACAGCCTGGTTCAAAACATGGCTCTAGTCTCATAAGCTGTTTTTCTACTCCATGACAACTCTGGGGGGGGCGAATTTTTTTATAAGGCGTTTGTTTAAAATATACAGCATACATCATTATGCACAATTCATAGCTGTCAATCTAAGTGGCGCCACTTTGATTGACAACTAGCCACTGACGGTCTAAAGGGCGTCACCCCGGCTAATTCTAGTCACTGAGTTTGGGAAAGAGATCGTCGTGGGGTTAGCCGGCTAGCAACGATATTTAGCATTTAACCTAGCTGGTTAGCCGTAGCTAGTTTGATTATTTCGAATAAAGCGGCTTTTTTCAGCCAATAGCGTTCATTCGACCCGCCTCAGCCCCGCCCTCGCTCCACCTCTTTGTCCATATTTGGAGTAACCGGAGGTAGGCTACCAAGATGGCTGCGCACTACGATTTGCTTCATTTTTGCTCTTCAGAAACCTATGGGTGACGTCACGGACACTACGTCCATATTTTACACAGTCTATGGTCGGAACCAGCGTGTGTCTGTCACATCTCAGAGAGTTTCTGACTCTGTCACAGAGAGATGGTTCAGAGTGAAACCAGGCCGAGCTGCCTCCAGGCCTCGTGTTATTAGTCCCCGTTCCCTGACCCGTCGGCGGCTCGTCCACCGCTTCGTACGGAGACGACACCTCTGAGGTTAAAGCGCAGCTGCCTGTTCTGTTCTAATCCGGTCTGAGGGCTCGGCGTTAGGCACAGCGCCGCTGCGCTCGTGTTTTTGGAGCCGGTTCAGACGCTGCTGAGTCGTATTCTTAGCTCAGTAAGAATAGATGCTCTGTGACTCAGACTGTTCGCTGCAGCCCACAGAGAGACGGCCAGCGCTCAGCAGGAAGCTCAGGACCAGGACTCGCTGTGTACTCGCTGCAGTCCGTCCTTTCATCCAGTTTCCTCTCCTCACATGAACTCCATCCTCCGCTGCTTCCTTCCCTTTCACCAACTTCTGTCTCCTCTCCTCTCCAGCTCTTAACTTTCAGCTTCGACTTGATTCCTTTAATTTTTCCTGCTTGGGTTCATTTCTTTCCTTTCATTAACTGAAACTCTTGTTTTCACTTCCCTCTCCTCTCATTTCATCTCAGTCCTTCACCTTTGCTTCCGTTCGTTCTCTCTTGCATTAAAAACAATATGTGATCAACAGTGAGCTTCTGATCTCAGACAGGTTCTGGACTGAAAAGTCTCTGTACATTCACAGTCTGTTAAATGAGGCCTGTGTGTAGGTGCAGTGCGTCCTGTCACTGCTCCAGTTTGAAGCCTTGTTTCTCAGTCAGACTGCAGTTAATGTTCATGTTGTTCAGCAGCTCCTCTGACCCGGAGCTGCTTCACATGCCGGACTATTTTAGAGCGCTCACATGTAAACGTGCTGCTGTCGTAACGCTGGCTCCTTCCTGGAGTTTGACTTTGACTTCTGTTGATCCTGTGTCGTTCCGGCTGACGACCACGCTTCTTCGCTTCCTGTGGAATATTATTGTTTCAAACACAGAACACAAGCTTCCAATAAGATCGTGGAACTGAGACATTTTCACTGCGACTCGATCAAACCGATCGATCACACGTCAATAATGAACAAACAGCACAATCGTATCTTTCAAAATTTATTGAAACTGTTGTAATATGATGAGCTGAGACAGGAAGTGTGGACTAACCTTGCATAGGTCACAGACTATGCCTCACCAACAGATGACACACGTTGCATACGGCAGCAGGAACCCATCGGACAGAACCCAGCCACGTGGAGCGAACCTCGGCGGTTCAGGGAGGAGGTCGACGAGCACGTCTGTGCTTTTTTAACGACGTCTCCGGGACTCGGAGTCGTCGAGCTCAGGACGAGGGGGAACACACGCACGACGGCAGGTTGACAAACTGAACCTAACAAGTCCCAAAATAACCAAGTTCCAGCTGGAAATGGACCATTGTTCTGTTGTTCTCTGAAGACTGTGTCGTCATATCAATAATATTCATGATAAATGTCTGTATGAGCGAAAACACATGACCAGCATTGATTTATTTGACGATCATGCACCTCAGTCTCAATCATTCATGTTCATCTGATCATCGCTTCATCTCTGCACTTCATCTTCATCATCATCATCATCATCATCATCGTCATCATCATCATCACTTGTGTCATGGCGTTGTAAATCACAGGCATCCTATGAACACACTAACTGACGCAGAGTTTCTCAACCTGTTTATTTTTAGCTCGACTTTGCTTTGACATGTCTTTGTGAGCTGAATTCCTCTGGGATCTGTCAACAGTAAAAATAGTTTCCAGGCATCAAATTAGACTTTGGGAACTGAAGATGTGCTGCTGTTTTCAGTTCAGATCTTTTTTTGTCATCAGAAATATCATTTCAGCCTCATGATCTCTGTAGCTTCAGTTCTCCTCGAGCTCTCGGAGCTAAAACTGATGAAATCATTATGAAGGCTCTTTGTTGACCTTGGAAACCGTCGCACACTGAAGGTCCACTTCCTGTCGTTTTCTAGAGGTTTAGCTGAGCAGCCTCATGTGTGAAGTGATATTTCTGACCACAGAACTGATCAGTCGGCCTTCAGATAATCAACCATAAAGACAGCAGCCGTCATCGACTCCTAGAGCTGAGCTCAGGTCAGTTTGTCCAAAAACCCAAAGGGAATCAATTAAAGAAATCAAATATTGGGTATATTCATTGAATTAAAGACATAATGATCGATAGATTGAAAACAAATCAGTGACTCTGATTGAGATGATTGATTCCTTTTATTCTTCAGTCATCTGTCTTAAAGGGAACAGAGGCTCATCCAGGTGGATGGAAACATGCAAAGTTGGTTTAAAGCTGCACTTTCTGATATCTTTATATTAACAGTAGATTCAAAATGAAAAGTGTTGCTCAAACTGACAAACCCACAGAGAAATGTCACCAAGTCTGCAGCTGAACAGTCAGTGGGATATCAGGAGGTTTGTCCTAAAAACATGGTCAAGGTTGAGAAACTCTGCGTCGAAGTCAAACATTTTACAGGAGAAATGAACCACGGTATTTTTTTCCAAATAGTGTGAAAAGCAGTTGATGTGCAGCTCAGTGAAGATGAGTCATGATCGTCTGTAAATGAACCTTCTGATCAGTTGGCAGTTGGAAGCTTGAAACTCATTAACTGTCCTTATAAAAACTGGACTTTAATTTGACTTCAAAACAAACAGAAATGTCCAAAGACTAAAAACAACAAGATACTGGAAGGTTTTTCAGTTTATATGAACCATAATCTAGAAAATGTCCTGTCGAGTGAATCTGTCTGTCCAGCTGCTCTGATGATATGAAAAACTATAAAACTTCATTTGGTCCCTTCGGTGGCGCAGATATGTCTCGAACTTTGGCCTAAAACACTACGAGTATGAACAAACAGAATTTAAAATCACGAGACGACCGACGACCCTGATGCTGCTTTTAACCACTCGTTTCAAATAGTCAGGAAAAATATAGAACTTTGTCTTTTTTACGTGATTTTATCTTTGAAAAAAAGTCGTGAAATTTGTAATTTTGCTCCCTCGGACCGACTGCATGTTTAACACGTAGCACCTTCATAGCTTTTTTTTTTTTATCTGACTGATTAAAGGGATGTTTTTTTTCGTCACTCGTTCATCAGCTGGTGATGAAACGACCTTAAACTTCCTGGTTGATGACACACGGCTGATTCACACATGAAGACAGAACTAAACCTCCACGGAAACACGACGCCATGAAGTAACGTTGTTCACACAAGAGGAGGATTTGTTTTCTTCAAAGAACAAACATTAACTTACGCACACGAACTCTCATCTTCTTCATACCTTAGTTTTCATGCACGACTAGAACGTTGCATCTACAAACTCTCTGCACAAGATTAAAAGTCTTCACACAGATTCAAAGGGCCGAGCAGCAGCTGATGATCGGAGCCGTCCTGCTCACTGATTGGACCGCGGCTCAGACCACCTGTGTGGACGCTCACACACTTTCAGCTCCAAATCTCCAAGTTGCGAGAAGTCGTTTTGGAGTGTGCGAGTGGCCGATGACTCTGCAGACTTTTCATCCAAAACCAAATCCCTCTGCAGCTGATTTCACTGAGGAGTTGTCATCGTGTTTGGTTGGAATGAAAACCTGCAGACTCTTATGTAACCACAGCTCCTGACTCAGAGGCTCTGCTGCTCAGCTGCTCGAGCAGCGCTGCGGCTCTCGCTCTCTGGAAGTTATGGCTTCCTCATGTTTTGATCACATTAAATGAATTAAATACGATAAAAAGGAAAAGTTTGTTCCTGCAACAGATTTGGGAGCTAAAGCACATCCTTCATGTCCGTCACTGCAGCTCATCAGAGATCGAACTGTCACGACTCACCAGGACGTTTCAGCTCAAACTAAATGCAACAACACTGCTGATGTTGAAACCAGCTTCACGTGGCTGAGAGGAACCTGTGTGAACGCTGAAGACTGGATACAGAAGATTATGAGTCCAGTTTGTTTCAATCTGAAACTCCAGCATCATCTAAACATCAAATATTAAACCTTTTATATTAGTGATATTTTTCTGATATTAATCTGTGGGATTAACAATGCAGAGGTAACCGATCCCACAGTGTCTCCTCAGTCTGTCAGATCCAGATCAGGATCAGACTCAGCCAGTTAGTCTTTGTGTGTATTTTAACCTCAGATTCATTGGCGCGGCCTCGAGTGACGACAGCGTTTCCTCCCTCAGCCACGAGCTCCGTCCTCAGAACAACACAGCAGTAGCGCCATTTTGCTGCCGTGCGCAGCGACTGACGCCTGTGGTAACGTTCACACGGCTCCCTGTCAGCGCATCGACACAGAGGACGCCACACCGAGACGCCTCAGCTCAGCTGAGGGTCAGGTGACAGAGGAGACTAGACTTTGTGTCCCGTGTGGAACCAGAAGTAAACTTTGTCTAACATCCTTTTTAAGCCAAACTTTTATCTGTCCCTAAACCAAACCAAACAGACACTAGAAGGAGACAGAGGGCGTCGCCGTTTGAAGCGACGTGTCGACGGGCTGCAGCTACAGAGAGAAGGTTGATCTTCCTAATTAGTCTCACTCACATAGACAACTCGACGGGACTGTTGTCGACATCCAGTCTGATAAAGAAACAGCAGGTTGGACACGTGAGAGCGACTCGGGCGCAGAGAGACCGGCGGCAGGAAAAGTCCAGCTCCGGACATGTCGGGCTCATTGTTTTCAGCTTTCTAGACTTTCAAAAATCAGAGTGTTTAAAGGAGCAGATCTGGTTTTTCAGCAGCGATTTTGGTCCCAGGACTCAGCGAGCGGCAGTGTTTGTGCAGCAGAGGGCGCTGTTCGGCTGACAGGCTCCTCTGACCACGGCAGTTTATGAGAGCTGAAGAGAAAAAGCTCGAGAGCTGCTGACCAATCTGCAGGTTTCGAGTCAGAGACAGGACTTTAAACACTGAGGTCACAACCTGCTCCGACCCTTTTTTATTTTACCTGCATGAATCAATAAATCTGGTGATATGATACAATTTTTAAGATCAAACCACTTAACCGCCTAAACACACACGTCAGACCTGTTGTGACCTCAGTATTTACAACATCCTGTTCTGTCTGAAAATCTGTTTTTATGATCCAATTTTCATCTGTATTTTTGCAGAAAATTGAAAACAATGAGCCTCATTATATGGAATCGATCCATAGCTTAACGTCAGTCTTATTGTGAACAATGTGTCATCAACCAGGACAGATTTGAGTTCACCAAGGTCCAAAATCTGGACCTGGAATAAGGAAGAGAATCTGTGTATTGGTCTTGTTTCCAGATGTTCAGGGAGAAGTGCGTCTCTATGGCAGGAGAGGAGAAGCTGCTCAGCGCGAGCTCGATGCTTTCTATTGTAACGGGAGGCACTTTAGTCAATTCTAGAATGAGACGGGGTTCAAGGCACTAGAAACTAATTTTAGATATATCTATGAAATTTTTTCAGTATCACTGCTTTCCTTCTTGAAGCTGTTTCAAAGTCAAATGCAAGAAAAATAAATGGGCTCACAAATCACATAGAATGATCCCATGCACTCCATCATCAAAGATCAAAGCTCTAAACAAATGAAAAAGGAGGATGTAATTTCTGAAATGTCATTTTTTTTAGGAGAGGTCATCAGACGTGTCTCTTCTGTGTTTTTTTTTCCTTGTTTTTTTTTTTTTCAGCAGATTTGTCCCTTCGGCAGTTTTTGTTCCGTCATGCACCGTTTCCTGTCGTTAGCTTGACAATAATGAGGAGAATCATCATCATCATCATCATCATCATCATCATCATCCTCCAGCTCCCGAGGTCCCTCCACAACTGCAAGCAATTTAATACTGTAGTCATGCATTGAGTATACGTAGCTATACCATAGCTAATTAGGCCATAATGCTTTAGTATTTTGACATGCCATGATCTTCGAAAAGGAAGTGTTCCTGTTCCCTTAATGCTTTAACATTCAACACTTAAATGCTTCAAAATAACTTAAACAATAATAAATAGCCAGTGCACTTTTGGTGAAAACAAATGAGAGAAAACTTCGATTCCAGGAGGAGAAGATGGGGTCGAAATCAAAATGAGGTAACGTCTTGTGCATGCCGACAGAAGAGAGAAGAGTCTCCACATGCTGTGATATAAAGGAGCGTTGCATGGCGTCACACAGGGAGCCTCCGGCCGACCGGGAGCAGCAGCGGCGGGGCACATATCCCCCACCAGGCTCGGCACGCTTCCTGTTCCTTTCTGATAAGGTGCCTGAAAAACCTTGATCAACATCTGGCGCTGAGTTTTCCAAAAGTCCCTGGATGAGCCGCAGAAAAACGCGTCTCAGCTTCAACTGTAATCCACTGTTTCCTCAGGAGGAGTCGAGCTGGACGCGTTGGTCAAATCTCAGCCGCTTGCTTTTTTTCTTTGATCCTGAAAGTTGAGTCTATTGCACAGAGTCTGCTCGGTGTCGGGGACATTTTCTGATAAATTCCTTTCTCAAATATAGAAACTGTTCCCTCACTCTGCAAATGATTCCTTCAAACTCTCAATATATTTAGTTTGTTCAGTTCTTCAATCTTTTCAGCTTCTAGATTCAAAACTAACTTCTCTGTTTGCAGCTGCCTCTATTCAGAACACGTCTCTCACTGTATTTTTAATTCTCTCATTTTATCAGGTTTTTTTCAGTTTTATTTTGCTCTTTATTTCTCCTGTTTCGTGTCTCTCTGATTGGCCTCGTTGGAAGCTGCTGCTCAAACAAACTTGTCTTGAGGGAAACACATTGACTGAAGCTGCCTCTGACGGCTTCCTTCGCTCCTCCGTCCTTCTCTCTTGTGCATCCATCTATATCAATGAACAGCTCCAGAACAAGATTTCCTCTATGAATTGGATTATCTAACTTCATCTGGAACAAGCTATAATTCTATAACAGCATCCCAGCGAGGTGAGGACGGTCACACTGTGAAAGGGGCCCTCCATCAGTTCACTACACTTCAATTAAGTTTGACAGCTCAGGAAGATTATATATGTTAAACAGGACAGCAAAAACTGCACTAAACTGCATTTCCCATCATGCAACCCAGGAAAACCGACTGCCATGATGTCTGCTGTTAGACACTTCCTGCCACATAACAGCTCGAAAATATGGAGACATCCTCACCCTCGCTCCCTCAAACTTCACTACGACATCACTATGACATCACTACGACATCACTCCACCACCTGGGTGACAGAATCATCACAGACTGATCTGAGTCAAACTGATGGAGTCCCCTTTCAATTTGACGGAATGAAGTAAATCAACGGTGCAAATTTCTAAACCGAGTGAATAATTTATCTGAAATGTTCCCGACACCTGCTGATCCTCCAACTATTGCCAAACAAGTCTGTTGTTGTGTTTTCACGAGATAACTGAGCCTCTACCTTTGTAAATGACCCACGTGTGTCTTCAGCTCTTGAAGTGTTCACACGTGTTTGAATGAATCAATGCAAAAGAAGAATAAAATGCACCAATGGAGATAAAGCATCCAGATATTTCTACAATATTTACACTGGTGCGTCGCCGCCGCCTCACACGTCGGTGAGCAGCTTCCCCTTGTTCACACAGTTCTGGCTGGGAGCCGTGCAGTTGGCAGTCCTAAGGTTGGCTTCCCGAAAGTTATCGATGCTGTTGTTCATGTCCTCGTCTATCTCCATGTACTCCGACTTGCTGACCACCGAGGAGCTGCGGCGGCTGGAGTTGGTGTCCGACGCCAGGTTCTGGTTGCTGACGTTGAGCAGCTGGGCCTGCTCCTCGCCCTCCGTCTCCCGGTGGTAGAAGTAGTTGAAGTTGGAAACAATGACGGGAACAGGAAGCGCGATGGTCAACACTCCAGCGATGGCGCACAGCGAGCCCACGATCTTCCCCCCTATGGTCACGGGGTACATGTCCCCGTAGCCGACGGTCGTCATGGACACCACGGCCCACCAGAAGGCGTCCGGGATGCTGGTGAAGAACGACTCCTTCTCCTCGGCCTCGGCGAAGTAGACGGCGCTGGAGAAGAGAATCACTCCAATGAAGAGGAAGAAGATGAGCAGCCCCAGCTCGCGCATGCTCGCCTTCAGAGTTTGCCCCAAAATCTGGAGCCCCTTTGAATGTCGGGACAGTTTAAAGATCCTGAACACCCTCACCAGGCGGATTACCCTGAGAATAGCCAGAGACGTGGCCTGCTCGCCTCCTCCCTTGCCCTCCTTGTTGTCTTGGTCGTCAGCCAGCTCGGTTCCCAGTGTGATGAAGTACGGGATGATAGCCACAATGTCAATGGAGTTCATCATGTTTTTAAAGAACGCCGCCTTGCTGGGACAAGCGAAAAACCGGACTATCAACTCAAAGGAAAACCAGATGATGCAGAGAGTCTCCACCACAAAGAACGGGTCTGTGAGGACATTTGGTTTGTAATACATGGTGACGTTCCCCACAGTCTGGATCCGGTCGCTGGGATCCTCCTTCAGTTCTGGCAACGTCTCCAAACAAAATATGACTATTGAAATAAGAATAACCATCACCGACACGATGGCGATCCCCCGGGCGGGCCCCGAGCTCTCCGGGTGCTCAAACAGGAGCCAGATCTGTCGCTGGAACTCCTTCTCCGGCAGGGGCCGCTCCTCCTCCCGGATAAATCCCTCATCCTCTCGAAACTTCTCCATGGCCTCCACGCCGAGTTCGTAAAACTTTATCTCCTCTGAGAACATATCCAGGGGCACGTTGACCGGCCGTCTTAGCCTTCCCCCGGACTGGTAATAATACAAGATGGCATCAAAACTGGGGCGGTTGCGGTCAAAGAAATACTCGTTTCGTAAGGGGTCAAAGTAGCGCATCCTCTTCTTGGGGTTCCCGAGGAGCGTCTCCGGGAACTGGGCCAGAGTCTTCAGCTGAGTCTCAAAGCGCAGCCCCGAGATGTTGATGACCACCCGCTCGCAGCAGTCGTGGTCGTCATGGTCGTCGTCCGGCGGGTAGGGGTCCTGCGGGTGTCCCGGCAGGGTGGAGGTCTCGTCCATGTTCTCTGTGGACACCACGGTCATCCTTCCTGGCGGGTGGAGAACAGGAAGAGGAGGCGGCGCGAAGGTGAGGAGCAGCAGGTCGGAGCGAGGAAGCCTCTACTGAGGCCGGCGGCTGTGCAGAGCCTCCCTCTCCATCATCATCGTCACCTTCATCGTCGTCGTCGTCTCAGAGCTTAACATCTTTCTCTCGGCGAAGCTTCGTCCTTCACCTGCAAGAGATGGGAACAAAGCACATGGAGTGGGACCAAGCTCACGGATCTGAGCAGAGAGGGAACCATCATGCAGTGCTGCTCAGGCGCCTGCGCTGCTTCTGCTGTATTTTTACCGCATACATCAGTATTCAAGTTTGAGTCCTGCTGCGCTGTCTCTCTGCGCACAACATCTCACACCAACACTCACATCCACACGTTCACATGAAGCAGTGACAGGAAATGTAAAATACTCCTTCAAATCTGATGAATAAAAACGCACCTGAGCTGGTCTGGGATCAGCAGGGAGGAACCGAGCTGCAGTCCACAGCTGCTCTTTAACACGGAGCTCCTTTTACAGCAGGTCTGAAAAATTCATAGACTATGTTGTCTTGGTTAACATCCGTATCCTGTTGGTGTTGGTTTGCAGCGTCGATGGGAGCAGCTCGCAGCAGCAGCAGGAGGAGGAGGAGGAGGAGGAGGAGGAGGAGGCTTCAGGCTTCAGCTGCAAAAACCCCGACTGACAGTTTATGAAAAACATGCTGCAGCTCCAGGAGGCAGGTGGAGAGAGGGGAGCCGGGCCCGGGCCGCGGGGTCCGGGTCTGCAGGAGGGTCCGGGTCTGCAGGAGGGTCCGGGTCCGCAGGGGCCAGCTGGGAGCACTGGGAGCACTGGGAGCACCGGAGGCTGCAGCATCAGCAGGAAGCTGCCTCACTGCGGTGAAGACGGAGGAAAACAAGGCGCGGGTTGTGGAGAAAAAGCGGTCGGGGCTCGTGCCGCGGACTGAAGATGCGGCTCCGCGGAGCTGGAAGCAGACTGCGGGATTTCATGTGCAGGAGAGAGAGGAGAGGAGGAGGAGGGAGGGGTTAGGAGAGGAGGGGAGGGGGTTTCGACGCAATGCAGACAGACTGTAAAACACAGTTGAACTCCGGTGTTTGTGCAGATCTCGGATCAGCTCGTCGGGATGATGCACTGACATGGTTCCTCTGCATCAGGTCTCATCAGCTGCGAGTCGGAGCTTTTTCTCCCTCAAACTCTGCAGCTTCGGTTCTGCAGGATTTTCAGCTTCAATCGGCCGCTGAGCTGTTTGCGACAGTCGGACCCGCGTGATGGTGGAAATGTGCCGGTGTTGCCATGGAAACAGGGCGAAACCAGCAGCGCGATGATTTATTTATTTGTTTATTCATCGGCAGTGAAAGTCTGATCGATATGTTGATCAGTATCTGATCAGCTGATGTGTGTAAAGAAACTGCATCAGATGTACAACCTGATGACGTCAACATTTCAACATTTTCATAAGAACTTAAATTTAAGTCAATCAAAATGTGAAAAGTGAAATTTGACAGACAGACAGACAGAGTACTTTATTATTATTATCATTATTATTATTATTATTATTATTATCTGTTGTATCATGAGTTTTAACTCTAACGTTAACATTTCGGTTTAGGCCAAATTCTGAGACCCTCAAAATGATGAGATATGTTGGAGTCATAGGATAGTAGCTAAGTGAGAAATAAGAAATTAACTATTTCAAAAGTGAGGATTTAGTTCAGATTTTCTGTTTTGTCGTCTTTGATAATAAAGTCTGCTGTAAAATATGAACACACCTGGAACCTGTCGGGTCTGAGGAAGAAAGTCGAGCCTCGTTCAGCTTCACATGCTGAGATAATGAATGAAGGATTAGTTTGGTGTAAATGATAAGAACTAAACCTCGAGGCTTAATTTGACTTATCTGTGTTGGAGACTGGGCTTGGATTTGAAGTTCTCTCACCTCTGTTGTTAAGAAGGTCAGAGAGCTGCTGGATCTAAGCTGCTGATCGTTCAGATTTACAGCCTGAAAAAGATGAAACTGCCTCCGTTCAGACACAGCTTTGCTTCTACTTGAGGTGGATTTAACAAATGTCTCAGATATGAAAACACAGTGTGAAGAAAATCTGCAGGTTTCAGTCAGTTCAGTGTTAATGATTCTCAGAGGAGCAGGATGGTGTTTCCTTATGATGGACTTCCTGTCTGCGGCTCATTGGTTCCTACTGAAGATGTAAATCTTTAAAAACTCACAAATATAAAGTTTCATGTTTAAACAGGTTCAGTAGTTCCCTCGATCAGCTGCTCACTATGATTTATAGCAGAAAAACTGGAGGAAGCAGTTCGTGTGTTGGGGACTATTTTCAGCGGTGGATGAATCAATGTTTGGTCTCTAGTGAGCCTTTGTGTTTGTGTGACTGAGTCCAGATAAAGGACAGTGAGACTCAGTGAGGAGGTTTAATGGACACAGAGGACGGAGACAGATCAGACTGAGACACAGAGACAGATCAGACTGAGACACAGAGACAGATCAGACTGAGACACAGAGACAGATCAGACTGAGACACAGAGACAGAGACAGATCAGACTGAGACACAGACACAGAGACAGATCAGACTGAGACACAGAGACAGATCAGACTGAGACACAGAGACAGATCAGGACCTGTGAGGACGTGCAGGTAATGTTATGGGTCGTGCTCGTTTGACTCAAAGACAGAACAAGTGGAAGATTTCTGGAAGATCCGTTTGATTCGGTTTTTGCAGAAGCTCATTCCTTTTTGGTCACATGACCTGATGACATGACATTTTTTAAATCCCATGAGACGTTCAGCACCACGGACAGCTACAGCTCCTCAAACCTCCTCAGTCAAACATCTTTCATTCATTCCTTCAGTTATCACGATGCTTCTTCAGAATCATATTATCTCCAGACTTGAATCTTTGGTCCTCGGTTCGTGCGGCAGCTCGGAGGCAGCAGACGGACACAGCAGTGGGCAGGAAGGTGGAGTCACTGAAGAACATTTAGTCACATTAAACCACAGATAGGATTTATTAGATTATATTTGGAGAGCGGTCAAAACCAGGATCAATAAAGGATCAACTACAGCCGGTTACTGTTTTACTGTTTTACTTTATTCTTTACTTTCATGTCAGTTTGTGTCCTGTCGTCTCCGCCTGACAGGCCGAGCGCAGGGCAAAGTGTGTCTGAATATCTGTTGTGGGAGAACAAGTCAAAAAAGTGGAAAGATTTATTTTGTTTTTCAAACTAAAAGCGCTTCACAATAAAAGCGCGAGCCGGAGGGAGTGAACGTGTGAGGCTGTTGTGGACGGAGGTGATTCTGTGTCTGCAGCTCCTGCGCTGGTTTGTCGCTGCAGCGTCTGGCAGCTGGACGACTCTCTGCACGGCTGCTCCGACCACATGTCGGCTACACGCAGCGGCGGATTCCTGAAAACTAAATTTAGTTTGAGAACATGCCAGCGGTACAAAATCCTCTGTGGATGAAGAACATACGAATCCGATTCATTCATCACATCCTGTCTTTGAAAACATATGGACGCAGCCGCCTCCTGAGCGAAGCTATAAGCCGCCACACGTTCGGCCTGAGGTCGAAATTAGACACGTCCTGCATGGGAAAGAGGAAAAAATGGCTTTGTGTTCGGTCACGCGTGTGCAGCCAATCTGCACACATGGCAAAGACTTATGATGAGCCTCAATCCATATGTTATTGTGACCTTTGACCTCAGAGGTTTAATGGGCAGGATTATAATCCAGTTTGACTTCAGCCGGACGTCTTTGTGAGGTTTGATGCAGAGAGAGGGAGGAAGGTGTTTGTGAGCAGATCCTGTTTGTTTGAGTGTTTTACACCTGAAGGTCAGGTGACTGGTCCTGGATCAGCTCTTCCATGAAAACAGGAGATAATACAGATGAGGGTTTAAAAGGACAGGATTGATTTGCCTCATTGGAGATGTCGGATCCTGTGTTTCTGTGTTTCCACTGGTTGGTCATTGAAACTGTTCTTTGTAATGAATATGAAATCTGCTTCGAGGTGGAAACCAAAGGTCAAATACAACAAACATGACTTCGGCCTCCAGACGGGTTCGTGCAGCGGGACGACGCGCGGCCGCACTTTGTCATGAATGGAAGCATGAAAAGAGTGAAAACCCGACGAGGCTGAGAACAGGGAGCTGGAGCGGGTCGCACAGTGCTGAACACACACATTCACACAGTGACACGAGCCCACAGATGCACCTCTGATGACTTCATCCCCGTGGCGTTCTCTGAAACACGCCGCTGCCCACACTTTTATCTCGTGTCAGATGATACCGGCCGGCCGCCGCCGCACAAAGGAGAAGCTGCTGCCACTGCTATAACCGGCCGAGTGTCGGATTACAGCCGCTGAAACTGAAGACGGAAGACGGAGCCGCGCCTAAAATCCCTTCTCAAAGCAAGTGGAAAGTTTAACGTGCACTTGAACTGTAACTCTCCTCCACCTGCCGCTCGGCCGCTCGGCAGCTGAGGTTTGCAGCCGTTAAGCTCCTGAAGGTTTCCTCTGCCCCGAGCTGTGATTGGACCAAAGACGAGGACTGAAAGTCGCCTGTTAGTCGACCGACGACAGACGACGACCATGTGACCTTCTCACTCTGTTTGCTGACAGATAACTTTGCTTTATGGAGGCCAATTAACTTTATCACAAATATCACCACGATTAATCAGGAAGCTTCTTCTCAGTTCTGCAGCCGAATTTCCATCCAGATACAGAACAAATTTTCAGACACTCAGCAGATATGATCAACAGCAAGTGGAGGCAGTTTGCCCAGATGTTCATGGTCCTCAGAGGATGAACTGTGATAAGGTTTCCTCTGGTGCCACTGTGAGGACAGAAGACATGGATCAGACATTCCTGAGCTGTGATGACTGTGCTGATCCTCTGACTCTTCACCGTTCAACTCATCCTTTGGTTTATTTAATGACATTCCTGTCAGCTCGGCTTACTGCTAATTAGCAAATGTTAGCATGGCATGCAAAGATGCTAAGCTACATTATATCTGCTTCATCGGTGTGTTAACATTGGGAGCATGTTGTGAGCATGTTAGCGTGCTAACATTAGCACATTATCAGTGATAAGTGAGTTTCAGACGAAGCAATGAATTGACTTTTTCTATAATCTACAACGGACTGAGTTCAGGTTCAGGTTGGATTTTCAAAGCCAAGTCCGGCTGAGACTCTGGACTCTGGTGCTCTCAGTTCTTCATGTGCTGAGCAGAGAGGAGGAGGAGGAGGAGGAGGAGGCCTGGGCTCCATCCCCCCGTGGCGGCACACAGTCCTGTCATCTCCTGCCTCGTGCTCGCGCCCGAATCAGGGGCAACGTACTCATTAAGCCTTCCTCTTGTCCACGGGGCTCTTCCTCGCTCTCTGCATCCTCCCCCTCTTCTTCACTCTCCACAGCCGTCGGCTCGCTCTCCATCCCTCTCATCTCCTCACCCTCGGCTCAGCGCGCCGTGAAAACCTCGGGAGACACCGAGAGAGGAAGGTGGAGATGGAAGCAAGTCAAACGTAAAGAGCTGGAAACAAGATGCTGAAGCTGCCTTTAATATCACCAACACTGAGTTCAACCTGACAGTAACATGCTAACATGCTAAGCTAATGTCCACTAACAATGATCTATTGGAGCGGAGGAACGCAGGTGAATCCCACATGAAGCCTCATTTTTCTGTGAAGCAGCTGCTTTGAGCCGAATGCAAACGCCATGTCAACACGTGGACATGTGATCGCTGCTGAGGTCACCGGACAAAATGTTCCTGCTCTTCTGTGTCAGGTGACACTTTACCTTCATCCTCGACACTGGACTCACTCTGACCTTCTCAAAGTCACGTTCATTTATCAAACTGCTTTCAGTCTCGTGTCAGATTCCGGCTCCTCGTCGCTCGGTTTCCGTTTGGATGAAGCTCCCACAGCAGATGAAACGAGAGAGAATATTGGCTTATTCATGTAAAATTTCAATATGTTCACACATGGCTGGCTGAGCGGTGGGAGGAGGGTGTTTACAGCAGCAGCTGCAGCAGCAAGGACTTATGAATGTACCGACCAACCCCCCCCCCATTCATAAACACACGGGATGCTTATATAATGCCTATGCAGATCCCCCTCTTTCTCCACAGCTATTTATAAGCCCAGTAGCATGCAGGGAAAAGAGCGTGGCCAATTCATGCCGTGCCCTTCAAGACCAACACATGGCCCTTGGGTGCTGCCGGGCCCCGACTTCAGGGAGCTATTATTAGAGTCACGTCATGGGAGAGCCAGCGAGGAGAGAGGGAGGCGAAGTGACAGATGGGGGAGGGGAAGGCTAACAGACAGGGAGCAGAGCGGCCTGGCCGGCGATGGAGGGAACCTAAAGAAAAGGCTGATGTCAGGAGCCGAGTGCTGAAACGCACGAGAGCAGAAAACCAGATTCATCAGTCACTCACTTCTCCACCACGTCCAACCACGTCCAACCACGTCCAACCACATCCAACCACCACACCTTCAAGCTCTTTAATCACTTTATCACAGTTTGTGTGATGTTGCCCCTCGGATCCTTCCGGTGCAACGACAGCGTGCATCCTGGGAAATTCACACTCGTTGGCGAGATGCACCTGAACCGTGACCTGCAATGGTGATGCTTTAACCTGCCGTTAGCTCTGCAGCATAGTGACCTCCTCCACAGGATGCAGGCCGTGCTGGTTCCAGTGCAGCTGCTGGTCCAGGTGTTCAGAGGTGCTGGTGTTACCTTATTGCACCTGTAACTTGGTCATATGCTAAAAAACTAGATACAGGAAAACTGAAACTCACCTCGTTTGCGCCAAGTCTGAAACCATAAAAACATTCATGTTGTCACTGTTTTTTTTGCAGGATAAAATCATTTTACTGCCAATTTACAACTGATCAATTATTATTTCCAGCTGGTCAGGTTATGGTCATTCAGAGCTCGGTGAGAGACAGGCTGATGTGTGCAGCAGCCTCTGAGCCTGAGCTGACCTGAGGGAGCAGCGGCACCTCGTCCTGTCTGAACACCATAGTTTACCATCTGTCAGGGTCTGTCTTCACTGTAAATAAAGAGACGTCAGCTGACCACGTCAATGTCCAAACGGCCGTTTCATCATCATAACGCCGACCTGAATGGGACATGTTGTCAATGAGACGATGGGCTCGAACACTGGAGATGGCAGTGAGTCACGGAGCGCTGTGACAGATTGACGCCAGAGGAGCTCCGGTGGAGCCGAGCGCAATGAGGGAGAGTGGTGCTGGCAGGTTTGACAGCTGATCAGTGTCTTCAGATGACTGTGAGCCCCGGAGGAGGGAGGGCTGGGAAAAGGTACGTCCATAAAACACACAGCGACGCACTGACAGGATCCAACAACGACGTCTTGAATATTAACATGGTGGAAAGAGGAACTGCCCTGGCTCCATGCTGTGAGATGGTCTGTGCAGATTCATGCTCGCAAGAGGATGAACAATGAGCCGATTTAACCCTCGACCTTTGCTGAAGAGAGATCCAAATTTCCATTGGTCTGTATCCAAGAAATGATGGTTTGAAATGACTATGAAGTTGTTTGTTTGAAACGGTTAAATATTAGATTTTTAATAACATTCACATGTTGGTGCATTAAATAGATAAAAGCTCACATGTAGCACAAGGATTCATGAAGACATTTTTCAGCACAGCCGATGATCGATGACATCACAGGTTTGGACAACACGGAACCAACTGAACTGCAGAGCCAGCAGTTAGACGTCATCAGGAAACAGGAGCTAGAAGTGATTCAGCTGAGACTAAAGACTCAGACTCGAGCCCAGTTCTGCAGGAACCTCCACATGTTGATCCACATGTGGCGGGAGGATCCTCAGCAGCCGGAGTCGCTGCAGGACGTCGGCAGCCGACAGACTCTGAGCCAGTGAAAAGCTCTGCTGCATGAATAAAAGATGATGTTGTGATACATGAAGCTGCGAGTCGTTCAGCAGGAGGACGGACTGAGCTTCCTGTTCGACATCGTCGTCCTCAGCACAGGATGAGGACCAGCCAGGTCCGACCTGCAGGGAGGGGGAGGCGGGCTGTCTCTGAGAGTCTGAGGTCTGAAGCAAGGAAACATGAATTAAACAAGAGAACATGAGGCAAACAAGCATGAAAACGCTCCAGTGCGTCGTTCCAACGTTCACATGGACGTCCACATTTTCACAGTCAGCAGAAATGGAAGCTTTGGCTTGGTGCATTTTGCTGCTAACTCGAGTTTCCTTCTTCACCTTCTGAACATATGAGACTCACTGTTTCACACATTAAGACTTTAACATGTTAAAGGACAATTTGTTTTCTGAAGAGAACATGGACGTCACTTTAATGTTAGCCTAGCTTAGCATAAAGGCTAGAAGCAGATGGAAACTGTTAGCCTAGCTTAGCATAAAGACTAGAAGCAGGTGGAAACTGTTAGCCTAGCTTAGCATAAAGACTAGAAGCAGGTGGAAACTGTTAGCCTAGCTTAGCATAAAGACTAGAAGCAGATGGAAACTGTTAGCCTAGCTCCATCACAAACAACATCAGCTGAAGCGGTGACGTCGACCTCTGCTCACCTCCGTTCTTCAGGCGCGCCGTAAAGACAGCGAGCGGCAATCGACTGATCCAACACGAAGCCTGTCTGAATGTAATTTACACAACAACCATCTCAAAGGAAACAAATGCTCTGTGCTCTGATCCTGAAACACTGAGCACACCTGACAACACCAGCGTTTGTTGATCAACCTGGGAAACAGTTTGACAAGATGATGTTAACACGAGCTTCACTAACCTCCTGCTTATGAGGCTTTCAATGGCATCAGCTTCTGTTATTTTTAATATTATTATTATTATTATTATTATTATTAATAATAATAATAATAATATTAATACATGTCAGTGAATGAAGCCCAAGTCATTTTATAACTGTGCATTTGTACATTTCCTCTGACAATAAGGATGTAAATGTTCGAACCAACCGCAGCCTTCAGGGAATCCCTGCATGAAGAGACCACGGCTCTGTGTGTGTGTATGAGTGTGTGTGTGTGTGTGTGTTATTTTTAGAAAGCTCTTCTTTCTTTGAGGGGATTCTGGAGCCTATTTTTGCTGAGGGTCCTGATAGTTTGCACCATTCACCGTCCAGCGGGGGTTCATTGCTTCCTGCTGAACGAGAGGCTGCAGCCGTTGGCTCGTCGCCGTGACGACCGGTTGCACTGGAGCCTGATGAGGAGATGAGCTCGTCCTGCCGCCGTGGCGTGTTTTCACGGACGCTCGCTCTCGTCACATGTGCTGCTGTGTTTTCCTGCCTCCCCCTGTGGCTCTTCTCTCTGATGGTACAACCCAGAGAAAATTATAAAAATAATAGAAATCTCTGCACTTCCTGTGAAGAGAGGAGTCGACCTTGCTTTGCCCCTCAGAGAAAACAGATCTGCTCTCATGCTGGACTCATGTGTTAGTGCAGAGAGAATCTGTCCTCATGACTTCATCCATCCTGAACCCAATCATCATCAGATTTTAGATTTAAAATTCTGGGTGGAAATTAGCAGAAAGAACAATTTTACTAATATTAGAGAGAATAGCTGTTTAACTGAAACAAAGACAGTGAAGTCATGTGTAACTCATTGCCAGTGTCACAGTTTCCAGTCAGTTTCACGAGATGAAGTTTCCAATAATAATTACATATCAATCAATCAATGCTGGATCAATGACAATAACTTAAACTGAGCTTTTCTGTGAAGGATTTTTTTCCTGGAACATTTCTGGGACGTCTTCAGGAAATGACTGCCTGGAGAATAAGGTGCTTTCTGAGCTGCTGTGAAACTGAAACTGTCGTTTTTCACTTTTTGATCAGTGTAAACAGAATCTGCAGAGAAATCAGATGAGATTGATTCAGACGGACTCATTAACGATCTGGATGCTTCCTGTGAAGAGGCTGTGTCTGCTCTCCGGGTCCCGGCGACCGGGGCGACGGCAGAGCGATGTGACTGATGACTCGCTGTGACCCAGATTAACCATCTTCAAATGGACGGGAACGTCCTTGGATTACTGGCTAATCCCGGGCGAGGTCTGAGAGTCAGTAATGGCCGTGAAGCAAAGATCAGTCGTCTGACCACCTCTCCGACATCGACGCCTCATACGGAGCCTTCGGTCAACGCTTCGCTGCGGTCGAGCCTCAGCTGGTTGTTGAAGACGGTCGTTGACGATGCAGACGACTCGAACAGCGTCGGTCCATCCAGCCATGTACGACCACTGAGCTGAGTTCAGTGGGATCTGTTGAGCATATTCATGGTTTCCAGAGGATCAAACCCGTTGCTGGTTCATCCTCTGGCCTTTAGTTCAACAACAGCCTGTGGTTTTTAAAGATGAGTGCAGTGGACGTCTTTGTTCCCAGAGGATGATCCTAAAGATTCTGTTGTCCCTGTTGTCCCATAATAAGATGGAGCTACTATTCAACACATGGAGGTTTTAAGGACCACCTCCTTCAGCCTCCTCTGCTGTCTAGGAGCTGAGAGCCTGAACACGTCCTGCAACAAACCCGGCTCGGTGCTCGTCCACCTGAGCGGCACTGATTCCTGCAGGTCAGCAGGAGGACAGGAGCACATCCACTCACTCTTCTGTATCCGGCCTCCTGTGATCGCTCGCCTCATGGGAGACAAGTGAAACCGCCTCGGACAGATCCATTATTAATGTGGACCGAGGCTGTGTTTCAGAGGCACAAAGGCAGAGCGAGCACGTCTCTGAGCCGCCGCCGCTTCGGTCCGTCAGAGGGACGATGATCAAATGTTGCTGCCGTCAAAAAGTTACGAATAAAGGAATGTCTTATCTTATCTTATCTTGTCTTATCTTATCTTATCTTATCTTATCATGAGTTGCTTTCTGGGATTGTTTTCACATTAACTGGGTTGAAGCTGCTCCAGCAGACCAACATGAGGCTGTGAGTGTTTGTAATGTGAAGGCTCCAGCTCTGAGCGACAGGCAGCAGGAGGAGGGAGCCGAACGTTTCCTCTGCAGGCTGAGCTCATCAGAAGGAGCTGGAAACCAAACCATGGTTCACTCAGGTCTGAGGGAGCGAGTGGTCCTGGTGTCAGACAACAGGAGGACAGACCTCATCATACCTGAGCACCTGACTCGTCCTGCTGAGACTCTGACCAATCAGGACAGCGGACTCAGCAGGACTGGTCCTGGTTCAGATGTGGTTTTTCCTCAGAGCAGGTTTCTTATGTGACAGATCTGTTTGGCTGCAGCTCAGAGTCATGACTTTTGAACGAGGCCTCGGACGGACGGACGGACGGAGGAGCAGAAGCTTATCAGCTGGATCTACATGACTCTGCTAACAGGAGTCAAGACGGGAGAATATGATCCTGCTGCATTGTTGGTGTGAGGAAACTGGTCTGGACCCGCCGGCAGACCCTGAACCAAAGCCACTGAAACACCTTCTCACTGAGAAACGTCTGCGTGTGATCGACAGGAGCCGAGTCGTCAGGTGAGCACAGGTCATTTCTTTATTAAACATAGGTGGTAGAAACATAAAGCCTCAGTAACTTTAATATACATTATATCATATGATACAAATCCTTTACAACATTGCGATACATCGAAGAGAAAGAAAAGGCCACATGAAACGTCGTCACAACTAGTTTTCAGAATGACTCTGTTTGTGCATATACAGTGTTTATGATCCCACACACACAGGTTACACCATGAAGACTCTGACTCTGACATTTAACTTTACACCTGTCCAACAGTGACACACAGATACTGAGTGAACAAAAGTCAGAAGCCATCTGAGGGTCGAACACTGAAGACACCAGCACTGAATGAGCAGGAAGCAGAAACACAGAGTGAACACTGAGCTGGAACACACGGAGACGAACCTGCAGAGAGAGACAGATGTTTGATCCTTCAGTCTTTCTCAGTCTGTTTCTGCTTTAACCTGAAGGTTACGACACATGAAGCCGAGGTTCTGATCTCGTCTGACGGGACATTTGGACTGTGGTGTAGCTTCCTGTGTGTAGGTGACTTCACCTCAGAGTCACTCAGGATCCAGATGGTTCAAACTATGATTCGTTTTTTATGGAAAACTTTGAGTGATTTTTCAAAGTGAAGCTTCATTTTGTTTCAACACAAATGATAAAATAAAAACTGTAACCAGACCAGTCAGGAATGTTTTTATTCTAATATTCTCTCTAAAAGAGGAAGCTGAAAGTGGACGCGATCAAAAATATTTGTCCCGCCATCACAACTTACTTTTTTCAAAAAAGGAAACAGTTTCATTACTTTTGTCAGGAGCCACATCGTGTGTGTGGAGCCAAAATATAACATATAGACGATGTCTCCAGCAGTCACAGGTTCCCTTCAGTCTACATGTTGAACAAAGCTCATCTCACACAGAACAACTGGACTGAAACATCCTCGTCTCGTCCACTTTGAGCTTCCACAGAAAAGATCTTTTGACTTGTCACACGTTTCCTCTCACGACACCGACCAGGAAGACGACTCACTGTACATTCAACACATTAAGTTACATTACATTATCTCTATGTGCGTCTACAGCGCTACGCTACCGTGAATACACACGTTCTACTTCAGATGCATGTGACAGGACTGTGGACTGAAGCAGGTCATGATTAAGGCACTGTCTCAGCTTCTTATGCACAGACGAGAACAAGCGGACGAATCTTCGCTGATGATCTTCTACTCTTCATGCATTATTGCTTATTGATGAATAACATGAGTTTCTACGTGACGTCTGCTGGTTTTCAGTCTGCAGGTCACGTTCAGCTCCACCTGAGCTTTTCTTTCCCTCCACCTCTGCAGACGGCCGAATGTGGCCATGGTTTGCATGTTGAACAGGGTTTTTTTTAAAACAAGAAAATCAAAGCTGTAGTTTGGTGTTAATCATTTCTGACCCTTGATAACCTTCCTCTTTATTCCTGTTCTGTTTTAATGACCCTTTAAACCTCTTGACCTCTAAACTGTCATAATGTCAATTGACATATGAGCAAATCTTGTTTTTTTTATAACTGAGATCCTCTACATTGCAAACAAAAAAAAGTTTAAAGGAAATTAGTTTCATATTTTTCTTCTTCTTCTCTCGGAGTTTCAGTGGCTCCTGTTGACGCGTCGTCGCTCTTTTGGTTGAAGGGTTTGAAGTTAAGGAAGGTGATGACAGGGCCAAGAGGCCACACCCACAAAGTGTCTAAGACTAAAATGGAAGAACAGTCAGAAATAATGTCAATGTGTTTTTAAATGTATCATTAATACTTAGATATATAGACAAGTTGTGTTTGGGGAAATGTCATCGAACTGGACCAAAGCCACATGTGCAGGTGTGTTAACCTGCTGTTTAACGTCCTGCAGCTGCTCGTTCTTTTCTGTCCACTGACAGAGTGACTGAGGAACCACAGGATGAAGGTTAAACACATGTGATGGTGTTTTATCCCAACAACACTCACAGCGACTCAGACGCACAGTTTCCATCCAGCCGTCGAGTGAAAATGTCTGTGACTGGTGAAAAAGCAACAGGAAACAGAAAATGACACATCTGCATGTGAAACACATGAAGATCGAAAGTGATCAGGATCAAAGATTTATTTTTATCAAAAATAGATCACAATTGAAGATTGTCAAAATAATCATGGCAACAAAAACTGGAAATAAAAAACAGAAAAAAGAAAAGAAATCAAAAAGCATTTTTCTTCCACACCAACGTTCCCGAGCACAGAAACCACGCACACTATTGCTTTTTCTTATCTCTGCACGAAAATGAAGGATTTGGTGACGAGCCTGAACCGAACTCTGCAGCTGGTGATGAAGCATGAAGAGACCAAACCATGGATGTTACGTGTGGTGGAAATCAACGACGGCTGAACATGTGGAAACCTGACCTCGCTCACAGCTTCTCACAGTTCACCATCATCACATCCTGTCAAACAGAAACCAACCAAACTGCAGAGTCCATGCTCCAGGTTCTGTCCTGATGATAAAAATCAGTTCAACATTTTGGGAAATATTTTTGTTTGTCGTCTTCTCCGGAGTCAGATGAGAAGTTCATGAATCATGTCACAGAGACAGTTTAGCACAGAGTCTTTCCAGCCACGTGAACCAGGTGATCTGAGGCTAGCAGTTTCCCTCTGCTTCCAGTCTTTGTGCTAAGCTAGGCTAAACACATCTGACACAAGCGGCAACCTCCGCCGCTGAAAAATGAAGCCAATGCGGAAGTGCAAAAAAGCTGCAGTTCCTCAAATAACCACTAGAGCAGGCCGCAGAAGGGAGTCAATTACATTTGAGCCCCATGTTAAAATGTCCGATTTTACGACAGAAAAAAACATATTTACAGCCTGGTTCAAAACATGGCTCTAGTCTCATAAGCTGTTTTTCTACTCCATGACAACTCTGGGGGGGTGAATTTTTTTATAAGGCGTTCGTTTAAAATATACAGCATATATCATTATGCACAATTCATAGCTGTCAATCTAAGTGGCGCCACTTTGATTGACAGCTAGCCACTGACGGTCTAAAGGGCGTCACCCCGGCTAATTCTAGTCACTGAGTTTGGGAAAGAGATCGTCGTGGGGTTAGCCGGCTAGCAACGATATTTAGCATTTAACCTAGCTGGTTAGCCGTAGCTAGTTTGATTATTTCGAATAAAGCGGCTTTTTTCAGCCAATAGCGTTCATTCGACCCGCCTCAGCTCCGCCCTCGCTCCACCTCTTTGTCCATATTTGGAGTAACCGGAGGTAGGCTACCAAGATGGCTACGCACTACGATTGACTTCATTTTTGCTCTTCAGAAACCTATGGGTGACGTCACGGACACTACGTCCATATTTTATACGGTCTATGGTTGTGACAGTCTTACTCTGCTTCTCGTTGGGATTGTTCATTAGGTCTCGGTCTCTCTTGGAAACAAGCGTCGGCCCACTCACACACACACTGACTGACGTTCTCACTGTGTTTATGTCCCCACTTGTTTTTCATCTATCTGTTCTTTCATAGCTGTAATATTTGAAAAGAGTGAGTCATCGACAGTCAAACGTGAAAAACCAACCTTTGCTCCTGAGAGCGATAAGTTAAACCGTTTCCTTTCTTCCTGGACTCTGCAGTTGTGTGATTACGGTGCAGTTAATAATCGTAACGAGGCCGACAAAGGTCTGTGTCATTGATTCCATGAAGGATGAGAGAACAGCCAATCCTCCTGATGCTCTCAGCCAATGACTCTCCTCAGAGATATGAAGGGCTTCAAACCGCCGCTAAAGCTTCCACACAACAAGCTGTTTTACATCTGAAGATCAGCTTCAAAGAGCAGAAGAACTGAGACAGTGACATCACAGGTCGGAGCCGAGCAGCGTTTCAGCGTTCGGCTCACTTCAGTTTGAGGCTGGACAGAAAAATGTGCCGGTGAAATCCCACATGAGCGAAGAGGTTCCCATCAGCTCCCTGAAACATTAACCCACTTTCTGCTGATTCCCCCGTCAGGAGCTGGAGCCAGTCCTGAGTCTGAGTTTCTGCTTCAGCTTCAGACGGCGCAGCTTCATTCTGAGCTTTGTTCCTGTGAGAGGTTAATGACCTGTTAGTGACCTGTTAATAACATGTTAATGACCTGATAATAACATGTTAATGACCTGTTAGCGACCTGTTAGTGACCTGTTAATAACATGTTAGTGACCTGTTAAAGACCTGTTAGCGACCTGTTAGCGACCTGTTAGTGACCTGTTAGCGACCTGTTAGCGACCTGTTAGTGACCTAGCGACCTGTTAGCGACCTGTTAGTGACCTGTTAGCGACCTGTTAGTGACCTAGCGACCTGTTAGTGACCTGTTAGTGACCTGTTAGCGACCTGTTAGTGACCTGTTAGCGACCTGTTAAAGACCTGTGAGTGACCTGTTAAATACCTGTTACTGACCTGTTAAAGGCCTGTTACTGACCTGTTAAAGGCCTGTTAAAGACTTGTTAGTGGCCTGTTAAAGACCTGTTAGTGACCTGTTAATGACCTGTCAAACAGACGTCCAAACACATGTTTTTTAACTTTTGTTTTGGATCTGTTTTTAAAACTTGTCTCCGACTTGTTTCTGTCGACCTGAAATTTGACTTTGACTCTGACAGAAATCTGAAAAACAGCTCCTTCATTATTTCATCTCACTGCAGCCTTGTTGACTTGTTGTGTTGTGGCCAGAACTTAAGAAGTTTGAGGTTGTATTTCTGTTTTATGTATTTTGTCCAGATGTTGGTGATGAAGTGAAGGATGAAGTTTTCCTTCATGTGTTGAGAAAAGTCTCCTTCTGAAGCTGAATCAGTTCGATGCATCGACACAAAGCTGAAAGTCGGATGTTGTTCTGATGAGAAGTCGACTCACGTGATCCGTGGTGGCGTCGGTGTCGGCAGAACATTCACACGTCCTCTCTGACTGAAGGTGCTCATGAAGAAGAAGCAGCTGTCGCTCGGCCCACTGACTCTCTCTCTCTCTCATCGACGCGGTCGGCCGCCACGTCGTCTGTAACCTCGTCTGACTGCACTCCTTTAATGAAACAGGACGTGTGATGTCAGAGACGTGAGGCTGCTCAGAGCGGCGGCGAGGAGACGAGCCTCTGATCCTGGATCAGTGTTTCTGTTCAGGGAGGTTTGAACTGAGTGAAATGACCCTGAAGTCTTGAGGCAGCAGCCGTGATAAGAGCTGCTTCAGCTGCTAATGAAAGGTGCTTTGCTGCTTCCTTTCTTATCTCCTTCAGCAGAGGAGACGCCGGACCATCCTTCACCAGACAGGAGATAAGGCCGTCCCACAATGCCTTGCAGCAGCAACATTTAAAGTGATGCAGCTTTTGGCCTCTCCAGCCACAAACTGAGGGACCAAAACAATCTGTTTTATTTGACATGTATCATTAGGCCGTCTCTCACCACTGTCTGAGGGGACTATTTTCAGTGGCGGATGAATCCACATTTGGTCTCTAGTGAGTCTTTGTGTTTGTGGGACTGAGTCCAGGTAAACTGCAGTGTGTGAGCTGATGGTGATGAAGGAACAGCAGTGATGTAGAAAATCATCAGATCGATCCTTTAAAGAGACGAGTTGTGACTTCTTCAATAGAGCCCTAGTGGTCATTGTTGGTACTGCACTCTGCATGCTGCGCATTAGCATGACACCATGAATGAGACCATGTTGTTCGTGTCATAAATCATCCGATGGCAGTTGGTTCTCAGTAAATGATGTTATGTAAGAGTGAGCGTGCTGCTGAGCTCCTTCAGACCTCAGACATGTTTTCTCTGTCGTGCCGGTGCTGCAGCGACCCGCCGGCCTCCAGGACTTCAGACATTTTTCATGTCAGACTCTGCTAAGTTTTCCAGAACCGTGCAGTTAAAAAAAGAGCTTCCCCAACATGAGTTCCACTGAAGCTTCAGAGGGTGGGAAAGTGCTGCTTCCACACTGTGTGTATTCAGCATGGATGATGGAGTGGCCTGGTCCTGCTTAATGGGACTCTGATCCAGCTCCCAGCGAGGCGTCCCCAGAAACCACCCGAGGACCTGCCGCTGCCTGGTGCACAATCAGCTCACGTTCCCACGACGACGGCAGCTGGATGTTCAGTCCAAGTCAAAGATACAAGACATCAGAGGAGAAGAGACGACTACGACTCCCAGGGTGCATTTCACCAACAAACCAGTCAGTGGGTGTCGAGGTGAAAGATGAGTGAAGATGATGAGACGAGCAAACACAAACCTGCTGCGTCGTTAAATTCTCTGTGAGGAATTTACAGCTCTGTCATCGACGACAGCGAGTAGGAGGAGTCACTGAGAGAAACTGACACCTGAGCGTGAATGAGTCGCTACAGTAAAACCTGCTTCCATCAAAACACATGTGAGTGTATGTGGCTGAATATGTGGAGAAGAAAAACTCTGGAACTGTTGATCTTTAGAAACCAGACTTTGTCAGATCAATGCGAACTCCGAGGTTCGGCTGTGACATGTGACTGTGACATGTGACTGCGTGAGACGACCTCATCGCAGACATGGTGGAGCGTCTCTGTGCTCGAGTCCTCGCCGACGTCCTGCGGTCCAACAGGAAGCGAATCCTGGACCCAACCAGAGACGACGAGCTGCCAGAGAATCCACCAGAGAACCAGAGCGACATTTAAGCAACCGTTTGTGTGTGTGTGTGTGTGCGCGTGTGTGTGTGTGTGTGTGGATACAGGAAATGAGGTAGCGGCAGGCTGCAGAGGTCGTCTGCAGGCAGCTGAAGTCAGTCAGGATCATGAGTCAGACTGTGAATCAGAGATGTTTGAAATGAGTTTGGAAATGTTGCATCATTAAACATTAAGACCTTTTCCTGCCCTCTGATTGGACGATGATCCTTCAGGACTTTAACACGACGAGGTCATCAGAGGAAACGGTGCGACAGGCCGCTCTGTTCTGGTCACAGGTTCAGTGACAGTGTCTGGATGTGGAAGCAGGATTGAACCAGTCTTTGGGTGTGAACGCTCGTCTGGTCCAGGTCGGACAGATGTGGACACGTCAGAGACAGATGTGACGTTCAGTCGAGCTTCAGGTGACATCAGGTAACGTTTGGACTCGTCTTCACAGCTGCAGTCGATGGTTTCTTCTTCAGATTTCATCCAAAATCAATGCCCTGAAACTTCTGTGTTTTTTATTTCTCTCTGTGTTGTTTTCACTCTTCAGCTCTTTTATGTCTGTTTTGATTTGTTTTGACTTTTGCTCATGAAAAAAAAGAGACCAGCTTCAAATCTGTCTTTTATTTCTATCAAACAGGACCAACACGTTTGCAGCTGCAGCTTTTCCCTGCCAGTCTGGTTTTATTGGTGACACAGAGCAAATGAGAAGCAGAAGTTTATTTTATATCTTAGAACATCTTTGTGTTTTTATCAATATCAGGAATTTTAATTTCTGTAAAATGACAGAAAAAACATTTATTAAAGTCTATCTCCCCCTCCCCCTCATCCCCCCCACTTCTCTCCCT
>JBBMOC010000139.1:0-22229 GCA_037975185.1 Centropyge bicolor
GTGTGTGTGTAAGTGTGTTTGCCGTGGGTGCTGTGGTCTGAGGCTGAGGGAGAGAGACGGGGTCAGAGTATTTTTATTCCAGAACAATCTCTCGTGCTTTGTCGCTCACTCACATTCCCCCAGATCAGATTTCTTTTAAATGATGGTGTTGAGACTGATGGCATTTTTGAGGTTTTCTCCCAATCTGTTTTTCTTCGTAGAAACGGTGGAAATAGAAGATTTGGTTTGGAGATGGCTGACATGTCATGCACAAACACTTGCAGCACAAACACACATTTGAACGCACACGCTGGATGCACAATTAAGCTCTGATATGTCAAATGGCTGCGGTGCGTGATATATACGCTCAGCTGTAAAGTCAGACAGATTATCTGAAGGCTTGTGGAAGCTGAAGAATGTTTGTGTTAGAGCGAGAGGGCTGTAGTTTGAGTTAAAGGGGTGATCCTAAAATAACTAGATTGCCTTGTGAAAGTATGCAGCGAGTGAGCAGCAGACGAGCTGCAGGAAGTGATGGATCTGTGGGACTGAATGTGAATATATGTGATTGAAGAGTGAGATGATATGTTTTGTTTGTCTGCATTTTCTGTTTTAAATGAAAGCCACACGCAGAACTTAGTCAGACAAATGTTTTCTTAACAGAAATATGTTGGATCTTGAGTTACTTCAGCACTGTGTGCCTCATTTAGCACACTGTGGCAGTGCAGACCAGGTTGACCTTTTTATAACATGTCAAATATACTGCATAGTTCTGACTATCACTTGCCTTTTACATTAGTTGTAGTCTCTGCCTATAGAGATGGTTGCACATTTTAGACCATTTGTGGCAACATACATGTTCTTTACACCATATGACACCATTTCATAGTTTTCCATACTTCTTGAGAGAGAATGTTTAATGCATTTCCTGAGGCAGACATAAGTAAAGTATCAAAATCAACTGGTAAAGAAGAGCAACCTCACAGCCCATTTCAGCTTGAATACACCCCTCCCATGCAATCACAAAATGCTTGCAAACCCAGACACACAACCCCACCCCTGCCCCTACATTTACCACACAGTCACGACACTCCTACTTCCCAAAAGTTAGTTTTGACTGAATTTGAAACGAGTTTTTAACCTTAAAGTTTTAACCTTGCTTTCTTCACATGCATGTGCATCTTTCTATTGACTTTGCATGCATTCAGTCTAAACAGACTTTAACAGATCATTGTTCCAACATCCCTCTGACTGAACATTTCACTTGTTGATAGCTCTGAACAAAGGTATCATCAAAAGCAGTGACGGTCACTCCAGTCCTGCCAAGCGATGACCTTTTGTTGTTTTATGATACAAAAAAAAACACACAGATGCAGCAGAACCAGAGATAAGGCCTTCTTCTATTCCATGCATTCTTCTTCCTTGTCAAAAGCTGGCAACTACATTATCCAAAACGCATCTGTACTAATAAGATAAGATAAGCCTTCATTTGTCCCACAGTGGGGAAATTCACAATGACAGTTCAGTTGGAGACTCTGCCGTGCTGTGCCGGTTACAAACTGCCAGTGTTGCCTCAAGCCACTACCAACAAGCAGAGACGGGGCACTTGCTATAGGGGTGTGCTAGGCCCACTTCTTTCTAACTCCACACCCCCAGATTTTTCACATTTTCAAGTTAGTAGTCTTCAACCCAGCTGACTCAGACTCAAGTCACCCAGCTCCCTGTGGAGCCTCAAAAGGCTTGTCTCAACTTTTTTTTCACCATGCCGTAGTACTCCCAAAGTGTAACTGTGTATGCCATTGGCACCACTTGCCATTCAGTTTTGCATTGCTACACATGACTAACATGTCATAAAATTCCATTACTCATAGTTAAGTTTTCTACATCCTCATGCACCTCTGCAAAGCTGCAATATTTCTGGCCTCAGTTGCATCATTTTTACAGCATTATTGCTCATGTATAAATCATAAACCATGTTTTAAGAGTAGCTACACCCGGGTTAATCTTGTGGTTGTTGCAAGCTCTTTCTGCACCCTTTGCAGTGTAGTACTTCTCAGTGCACTATTGAGGACAGTACATCACAGCTGGGTGTGATCAGAAATGCAGTGGATTTTTAAGCTGTCGGCCTACAGAGGTCAGTTCAGCTGTGCTTTTCTTCCATGCAAAATTTAGTGGGCTGCTGCTGGTGTTTTCATGATCAACTTGGTTGCTTGGGGCAGTCGAATTCAGGAGTTAGGTTTAGTTGAAATCAATTCCTTGGATAGTGAGGAAGTGGTAATCATCCATCTCTTACCTACACACTATAGCTGCTCCATATATTTGCTTCTTGGAGGACAGAAAGAGTTTGAGATTCCTCACACATATAACCATCAGCTATTGTGATGTATGAATCTCTCAGCAGGCTGTGTGGGTGCACTTACATCGCAATGATGTATCATTAGTGTCCTGAGTGGGAGAAGACAGTGTCACATAATTTAACATGTAGCCCAATGTGTGTGGGAACATTCATGTTGCCAAATTGCATTCTGAATTGTGTTGAATCCACAAAAATACAGAGAGATTATCAGAACATTGCAACAACTAGAATTCAGTAGTGTACTAAATGGTGTAAATGTTGCTGTGTTTCAGGTGGAGCAGTCCAAAGTCCTCATTAAGGAAGGCGGGGTCCAGCTGACACTCACCATTGTCGATACACCAGGGTTTGGAGATGCAGTGGACAACAGCAACTGGTGAGGAGTGCTGGCACAGTCAGGCTGTGTGCCAGATAAGCCTATGCATACTTATGATCATATGTTCTTTGTTATTTGGTTTCCTCCTCTTTTCTCTGCCTGATCTCTTTTCCCTATCTTCCCAGTTGGCAGCCAGTCATAAACTACATTGACAGTAAGTGTGAGGACTTCCTAAATGCAGAGTCCAGGGTGAACCGCAGGTCCATGCCAGACAACAGAGTCCACTGCTGTCTATACTTCATCGCACCCTCTGGACACGGGTAGGTCTGCAGGAGATGGAGGTGTAACAAGATGCACTAGATGTAACACAAAGAAAGGTTATTCAAAATGAGCCATTAATGAGATAAAATACTCTAAACATGGCATTAAGGTCATCAGTGTTTTTACAGTTACATTCCCCTACATGTCACGTTTGTGCCGAAAATATCTTATCACACTTATGAAGGAATAGAATTACACTTGCACAGTTGCATCAAACATTGTATAATAAATAGCACCTTCTCACTTTACTATGACTTCTTAATTAAATATTTGGTGCATGCTGATTCAGTAATTCAGTAAATACCTGGAAATGCAAGACAGATTCAGAAAAATCATTATCAATTAAAAAACTGATATTACAAAATATGGGATGGTCCCTAACAGGTCCCATGTATGCCCTGTTGAAACATAATCGTGAGTGATCAAACACAAATATTAGCCAATTGGGTTATGGAAGAAAAGGTAGTTTGATTTGATAGGACAGAAAAACATTAGGTGACGTTACTGGTCGTTTTTTTTTGGTTTTAGTTCAGCAGACACAGAGCAATATTAGCATTCATTTGGAGTCGTGTTACTGGCCACCTGATGAATTTAATTTATCCATTATTCACACGCTTTTAGCTCTGTTTTGGTCTCCACCAACTCTGAAAAAAATATCTGTTGGTGTAGCTGCTAAATGCTGCACTATATTCATCAGCTAGTTGCTAACTTTGTCTGTCTGTTTTGTTTCTGGGCAAGTAGTGTGGGTTTGTAAAGAGAGAGTGCAAATTAAAACTTCAAAGTCATGGACAGTAAAAAACCAAAACAGCCAACGAAAGACACCAAAACAGAGGTTGACTGCAGAGTCAGATGATAATTCTCTGAGTCTGTCACTGTAAACAGTCCCTTTAAAAAGAATCATTTGATCCATTCATAAAACAAAATATTGATTATAGCAGCTTTACATTTCTTCCAAGGTTATAATTACAAAAAAGCTCATAGATCTAACCAGGTGAATTAAGATGTTCTGAAATCAGCTTTTTAGAAACAGCAGTTGGCAAGTGGGAGGATGGTTCTGTTCTGGTCAAGATGGTCCCATTCTGAGTCTATTTTTATTCAAGGGTGTTATTCACCAACACTAATCAACATTCTTCTGCACTGGCCCAAATAACAGTGCTGTGTCAGTCAGTGAAATAGATTGACGCAGTGTTTAGAATGAGCTCCAAACCTGTGGTCTCTATGACCTCTCTTTGGCTCTGAGACTCCTACTTTTAGGTAAAGTCTACCTTTCTATCCAGCTTCCTCTCCCCTGCCGACTGTGTGTGTGTGTGTGTATGTGCATTTGTGTCAGCCAGTGCTTGTGACCCACAAACGTTATATAACCGAGTTCTGCTCATGCTCAGTAGAGTTCTGCTCTCCATCACTGAATCACCCAATCACAGTGGAGGCTTGGAGCAGCTCACAGAGGCAGGCCTCTCATCTCAGACAAACACACTCTGTCTTCTTTCATCTTGCAGTGTCTCAGATTGTGTGTGTGTGTGTGTGTGTGTGTGTGTGTGTGTGTGTGTGTGTGTGTGTGTGTGTGTGTGTGTGTGTGTGTGTGTGTGTGTTTGCATGGCATCACTGGAACATTCCCTGCTTCTCAGTATAGCTGAAGCACCAGCCTTAGTTAAAATGTAGACTGGAGCTCTGTTTTCACACCAAACCCTAAAATCCATGCACTTAGTGATGGCCACAATTTTTCTATAGATCTAAAATGTAGATCTATTAAAAAAAACAATGCAGGGATTATTTCAATTCTAAGTAATCTTTTCTAAATTCATCAATTTATTTATCAATTCTAAATAATATAATAACCTGCATTGTTTGTTTTTTTAAATCTGCATAGAAAGGTTATGTGCAAGTTGTTTAAAATTCAATATATGTGCAAATCCTTCAATAGCCAGAAAGTGTGTGAACAACACTCTGCTTTCTGTTAATGAGGCAATTGATCTATTCAGTCACTAGTTTATCCTCTGTGATACAGCTTTTTTTTCTTCTGACAGGTTGACGCCAAGAGCTGACATTTACTTCTGTTGTTTTCTAGGAAGCTGAACCTGCTTTAAATACATCATTGTGGCTGTGTTTGATATATCTTCATGCTGCATCTTATCTACATTTAGCCCAGGACAAGAGTAGGAAGAACATGTGAGGCATAGAAAACATGTGTATAAGTGTAAAATGTGTTACTATAAAAGCTTTTTGAGTGTATTGGAAGAGGGATTTTAGCCGTGTTAGTGGCTTGGCTCAAGGAATGGTAATGTTGGTTGACGACTGACTTTGATCCAGACTGAAATATCTCAACAACTACTGGATGGATTGACATGAAATTGGGTGCTTATACTCGCATCCCTGCCCCTCTGGATGGACTGTAATGATTATAGTGACCCCTTAGCTCTTTAATAATACTTAGCTGTACTTTGTGCCAATTAGCAAATCTTAGCATGCTGACACACTAAGTTACGATGACAAACATAATTTTACCTGCTGAACACTTGCATGTTTGCATTGTCATTATGAGCATGTTGATGTAAGCGTTTAGTTCAAAGCACCGCTGTGTAGCCGTCATTCACAGTGTCTCGTAGTTACGAAGCAGTTGAAGCATGTGCTGCTGTGTTTGTTTGACAGTATTCAGTGTAGACATGAAGTGGAACATGCTGGAACGGTTAGGGCAATATTACTAGGCCGACTTGTTGCTGTCGTGACTTTTACATAAATGTTAAATACGGTCTGATTAATAAAATGGGGCTGTTTGTTCCCAGCTTTCCATGGAAGAAACAGTTTAATACTGCACAGTCGAGTTTGAAAGTCAGTTTACTGCACTTCTCTTTGACAGCTCCATAAATCCACATTAATGGCTGTGGCACGTCCCACTCTTGTTTTTCCAGGATTGTTAATATAAATTCGAGCTAACTATTGAGTCACTGAGTCAGTCAGTAAAGGTCAGAGCAATTCTCTGGATAAATATATTAGGTAATCATGCTTCTCCTGTCACTCTGCAGGTATTTGCCAGAATATAGTTCCCAAGCAGAATGTTTGCCTTTACATTTTCTGCAACAGCTGCCATTTGCATGCTGCTGCTTCCAGAAGCTATAACACTGAAAGAAATTACATTTTCAGATCACATAAATGCCTTGCCAATCAGTGCGTCCTGTAGTCCTCATGTCTACCTCTGCTCAGACCAGACACTCTGTCTCCTGTTTTATCTGGGACTGCATTCACTCCAGGTCTCCTCTGATGCTGCATTATACACCAACACGACCCTGTTTTCACCAAGTGCTTCACACACACACTCAGTCTTTGTGGCCCTGTGTGAACTAGTGAACTACTCAACAGCTGTTTTGTTGCCCTCTTTGTATTTCTGCATTCCTGGGATGAGTACCTGAACACCCCCTGGACTCACAGTCATTACACACAGACGCTTGTACATTTACAGAACCATGTCCATTGAGAGTAACATCATTTGAATGTACGTAACTAGATACAAGTATTCAACCATGGAAATAGTAGTTGGCTCATTTTAAATAGAGCTTTTATCCAGAATTTACTCATTCACATGCACTCACATACTGATGGTGGCCAACTATCATGCAACATGCAAGGTGCTGGCCTGACCATCAGCAGCATTTTGGAATTCAGTGTCTTGCTCAAGGACACTTTGACATGTGAACAGGAGAAGCTGGGGATCGAATCCTGTGGTCAGTGAACGGCCGATTGTGCCTCCTGAGTCACATTCTGCAGTCATATATTTTTACATAATCTTCTCCCATTATGCAGTACATACTCACTTTCCACCTTCACTGCCCACACTTGCAGACAGCCCACCTACACCATGCCTGAGCAGAGCTCTGTTTCTCACCACACACTTGAATGTCCCACTTGTCATTCAGACAGAGATTGAGAGCCTATGGGAGCATTACAAAGACAATCCCTCATCAGCCCAGCAAGACAGAACTGTCCGTTGTCAACATATAAGACCAGAAGTCAGTCACACTCAGATGGCTGCATTGTGTATGCTCCGGGCTACATGCAAAGTATGGTTTTGGTTGGACCTCTGCTGGTGACCTTATGAACTGCATGTGCTTTGAAAAGTCATTCACTGAGGAACCCGACTGTGGTGTTTCCTTTAGCTTCGTTTTGATTCACAATGACACAGAGGCTGATCCACTTGAAATTGTTTGATTGTAATCAACCACAAACCCATTTGAGGTTTTCACTCATCAGTTTGATATAAGAGCTCACGAATATCCTGTTCAGGGACGTGGAGGGCAGAGACTTACCAACACAAACGAATACACTTAGCTATGTGATTTTCTATTATGATAAACCTGTCGAGTATACCACTGTTTAAATGTTGTTCAGCTGTATAGAAAAATAAATAGAATTCTGCTGATGATTTCTTCTGTCTACCCTTCAGCCTGAAGCCACTGGACATCGAGTTCATGAAGAGACTCCATGACAAAGTCAACGTCATCCCTCTTATTGCCAAGGCCGACACTCTGACCCCAGAGGAGTGCCAGCTTTTCAAAAAACAGGTACTAGTGTGTCTGTGTGTCACATTAACGGGAAAGGCTGTGTTGCAGTTACAGTCTAACAAAGGTGAATAGATAAAATCATTTATAGCAGATGTGTATCTTATCTTACTACAAGCAGCATATACACTTAAAGCCAGAGTAAATACATGTTGTAGCTTAGTTTCCAAGAGTTAGGTAAGAAGATCAATACCACTCTTATTTCACTGCATCATTTGAGATTCAAAGTTTTACATAGTGAGATTTAGAGGTGTTAGTAGGCATATGTTTTTTGAACGGAGCTTGTGCTAAGCTAAGCTAATTGCTGCCTGACTCTAGCTCTATACTTCACACATAGGCATGAAAGTGGTATTCATTGAACTCCCAGAAAAATGAGCTAATAAGCATAAAATGAGTGAATGAAGACTGTTAACCTAAAAGAGCAATACTTCTCAAGCTACATACTGTATGTATGAAGGCCTGTAGTGTGTGCTTGTTTCATCTAATTACTTTCTCCCTTCATCAGATTATGAAAGAGATTCAGGAGCACAAAATAAAAATTTATGAATTCCCAGACACAGAGGACGACGAGGACAACAAACTCATCCGAAAGATCAAGGTAATGAACCACAGTCTTGTTAGTAGGACTTGATGTGAGGGCTTCTGATTTGTCTCGGCAGGAAGACGGATAAAGTTGCAGACTGCCAAAGGTCAGTCTGTCCTTTGGTCAGTATCCAGCCCCTGCAGCTGCCTCCATCCCGTCCCCCCAGGCCTGGCAGCCTAATTATATAACTCTTCTCCAGCTTTATAGACGAGCTCATTGAAGAACTTTCACTAGTGATTACTGTTCATGTACCTCTGCCCCAGTATGGGCAGCCTCTGGCAGAAGTCGAGCACGACTTTCTCCCCACCCGTCATGTTAATGTCGACCATCAATGACTGCAGCATTCAGAACAGTGAGGTTGCTGCAATGTAGTCAATGATCCATTAACTTCATTGAATTTTGACATAGGAATATTTGCCCTTGACCACGAGAAAGCTGCCTCAACAGAGCTGACCTTTGAGTGTCAAAAATGGATCAGCCATATTGCACTATTCAGTTGTTAAAACCCTCCTATATGTCACTGTGAGCTCATTTTCTCATTGGCAACCCACAGACTCTATAAAATATGGACGTAGTGTCTGTGACGTCACCCATAGAGCAAAAATGAAGCAAATTGTAGTGCGTAGCCATCTTGGTAGCCTACCTCCGGTTACTCCAAATATGGACAAAGAGGTGGAGCGAGGGCGGAGCTGAGGCGGGTCAAATGAACGCTATTGGCTGAAAAAAGCCGCTTTATTCGAAATAATCAAACTAGCTACGGCTAACCAGCTAGGTTAAATGCTAAATATCGTTGCTAGCCGGCTAACCCCACGACGATCTCTTTCCCAAACTCAGTGACTAGAATTAGCCGGGGTGACGCCCTTTAGACCGTCAATGGCTAGTTGTCAATCAAAGTGGCGCCACTTAGATTGACAGCTATGAATTGTGCATAATGATGTATGCTGTATATTTTAAATGAATGCCTTATAAAAAATTCGCCCCCCCCCAGAGTTGTCATGGAGTAGAAAAACAGCTTATGAGACTAGAGCCATGTTTTGAACCAGGCTGTAAATATGTTTTTTTCTGTCGTAAAATCGGNCACACACACACACACACACACACACACACACACACACACACACACACGCTTATGCATGTTTCAAATAAACAGCTGTGTGCTCTTGATTCATTAAACCAGTGCAGTTCATCATCATGGCCTAAATACAGACTGCTATTAGATAAAGCACTTGGGCTCAAAACACCTGATGGACTGAGACAATTTCATATTTAAGTCCATGATTGACAAAGAAAGAAAGAAAAAAGAGTTGAATTATAAAAGAAACTGGTGCATCAGGTATTTTCTGCCAGTCATAAAGAAATAAGATTTGTATACTATTAGTTACAACTATTTTTTTTCCCCCTATGACCTTTGACCCCACTTAGCTCCTCCACTTATTCCCTCATTGAGACTTGCACCCCCCAGCTGCTCATGCATAGATCCTCATATAACACCCCCTCCAGCCACCACACTCCCTCGACAAGCCCTGCACTCTTTAGCCAGTCAGCTCAAACACATGCAGGTTATGGTGTTGATCCGGGCCAAATCTGGGCTGAATCTGGGCCAAACATATGCCGATTCTGGGCTTGAACTGGGCCAAGTCTGAGCCATAATAAACCCAGCTGCTCCAGACCCAGATTTAGCCCCCGCTGGGCGCAGACAGTAACTGAAAAACCGTACCCCTCCCCTCCGTCAGAGCTCCCTCCTCTAGAAGAGACAGGAGGTCAATGGCTGGCTTTGGAGGCCAAGGGGCTGCAGGACTGCTTAAGTTTCATCAATGGTAAGGTGTCCTCCCTATTCGCTCCCCTGATGATGATTGACTGCCAGTGGGGTGGAGGCTAACCAATAAGGAGCAGCATATTTGATGAAGAGGAGGCTGGAGATCGGCAGCAGCAGTCTATCAGCAGTCCTTTTCCAGAATCCTGTCTGACCGTGTAACCATGTCTTTGTCGTTGAGATGAAAACTCACAGTCATCTAACTGAACCATGTTGAAATGACACCAGTTCTGTTTACTGTTGCCTGACCAAGAGCTCTTGTTTGTTCTAACTCTGTGGCGTCTGTGGGCTCCAACAGTGAAAGGCTGTGATCAGATAGGAGGATTTTGTTTCTTGTGCTGAAACACAAACCTCAGCTGTGACCATCATTATTAAAAGTCAGCAGGAGGTCAAATGTTGAACTGAACAACATTGTCATTGCTCTGCAGTTAGGTGGCAAGCACAAGGGCTACATACATATTGTAGCTCATGCTAAGGTGCACTCAGATGCAGGTCCTGCTCGCTGCAAAAAATCAACTGTCCTGAAGTGAAGTGAAGACTCAACAGTCTTGTTTAACATCTACTTTCTTTTCCTTTCTCCTTTTTTTGCTGACGATGAGCCCACAGAGAATTATCACCAAACTCTGCATTGCCCTCAGATCCATGAAGTGTTTTAGCCTCTTTCAGCCAATTGTTTTGATTATGTGGCTGCAACTTTAGTGTTCTCTAAGCTCTACCTGCTCAGAGTCAAACAGGCGCACAATGTTAAAACATTTGAGCTACTTTTTATGTCTTATACTTCAGTCTCTCTTTCAAATTCAACAAAGACTGAACAAAATTGCTGTTGCAAGTTGTTCCCAGACTGTTAAAACAATAGATAGTCTTCAACACAGTCGTCATAGTATAGCACTGGAAAAGGTGTGAAGATTAGTATGTCCACCAGAGTGTCATGTTTCATCACTGCTTCAGTAAATACGGGTAACTAGCAAAGACTTGTGGAGATGAATGCTCTTTCCCCCGTGAACCATAGACTGTATAAAATATGGACGTAGTGTCCGTGACGTCACCCATAGGTTTCTGAAGAGCAAAAATGAAGCAAATCGTAGTGCGTAGCCATCTTGGTAGCCTACCTCCGGTTACTCCAAATATGGACAAAGAGGTGGAGCGAGGGCGGAGCTAAGGCGGGTCGAATGAACGCTATTGGCTGAAAAAAGCCGCTTTATTCGAAATAATCAAACTAGCTACGACTAACCAGCTAGGTTAAATGCTAAATATCGTTGCTAGCCGGCTAACCCCACGACGATCTCTTTCCCAAACTCAGTGACTAGAATTAGCCGGGGTGACGCCCTTTAGACCGTCAGTGGCTAGTTGTCAATCAAAGTGGCGCCACTTAGATTGACAGCTGTGAATTGTGCATAATGATGTATGCTGTATATTTTAAATTTAATTGCCGTGAACACAGAGGCCTGATGTTAGCTGGTGTTTTGTGTGCAGCATGAAAGGGCTATTGGTGACTCGCAGGTGAACAAAGTGAAGCATTTAGCAGCTAAAGAGCCAGATAGTTTTTTTTTAAAAGAGAGGTCATATCGATAGTTTGACAGTAGAGAACATCTGGAAATATGCACAGGAAAGAAGTTTACAGCAGCTTTGTTTGCTGTCAGAGGTGGACTGTCTCAGCCGTTACTCAGCTGAGGCGTGTTAGTCTGAAGCTCCAGAACATGGTTTGTTGTAGGTGCAGCCTGTTGCAGCTGTAGAAATCGGAGTCGAAGCTGTGTGCTCATATTAAAACCGTCCTATGTGATCATGGCCTAATGTCCCTCTGCCCTTTGTTTTCTGTTACTGTGCTACTACAACTGATATTGTACAATACATCCCTTCACTGTAAACACTGACTACACCTGAAAATACCTGTCTCTCAGCGCCCCCCCTCCCTTTACCACTGATGAATGAATGAACTTTACATACTGTGACATGTATGTTTGCACCATGAACAGACTAATACCATTCATTTTAACTTGGTGTATGTTTTATCATGTCAATAACACACAATACAGTCGTGTTGATCTCACTCACCAAAAACACAATAAGGTGTGTTTCTGCTGGGACTGCCTCTCCATGTGAACACATAGCCAGTAAACCTGATACATTTCAGCGGAGTTCAGAGTTGCAGCACCTGTAAGACAGTCTCACACTGTACGTGCAAACATCTGTAGAAGCTCACATATTCAGATCATGATGTGATGATTATCACTCGAAGCGTTGGTGAATAGTAATTTTGATATGTGTGTGTCTCCCCCTCTCTCTCTCTGTTCCTCTCTATCCCTGTGTGTTGCAGTGGAGAACGGGGAACACTGCGACTTCACTGTGCTGCGCAACATGCTGATCAGGTGAGACACAGTGTCCTGCTGAACGTCCCTTCATTTCATGGATGCAACTTGATTTCTAACCCTTTGATGAATGACTGTGTCAGACGTAACCAGAGAGGCCACTAGAGGCTGACAAATATCTTCTAATGGTTGTAGTTTACAGCACATGCATTATAGACAGACAGACAGACAGACAGACAGACAGACAGACAGAGTACTTTATTGATCCCTTTGGGAGGTTCTCCATCTTTTCTCCTATATTGCACTGTTTAGAATACAAAATATAAAGTAGAATATAAAGCAGAAAAAATAAAAAATCTAAGAATAGACACAATAAATTAGGCAGTAGAGATAACAGAAGTTTGAATGTGTATACCTGAGTGTGTACAAGGTACAATAGCAGCAGTGGTAATGCTAATACTATAGTGCATTATGGTAAATATAATCTAGTAATATGGTACTACAGTACAATAATAATAGTACAATATAAAATAATACAATATAGCATATAGTAGTAGTATAATATAATATAGCATATACATTGTATGACATACATGTACATGTATAATATAATGATATAGTAATGTTATATATACTACACTCAACTACATATAATTATAATAGTAATTATATGTAGTTGAGTAATTATATTGTCTTAGATGCTAATGTAGCAATAGTTTAATACACTGTATGTGAAAATGCATCTGTGGCTTTAACATGATTCGTGACAAACAAGCTGTTTGTTTCTTCAGGCCTTCTCTCTCTTGTTCTGTTCCCCTTCTTGCCCCCCCATCCTTCTTCTGACTACATGATTTCATATTTCTTCTCCCCTTCCATAGGACCCATATGCAGGATCTAAAGGATGTCACCAACAACGTCCATTATGAGAATTACCGCAGTAAGAAACTGGCTGCCGTCACCTGTAATGGAGTGGACACTTCCAAGACCAAGGGCCAGCTCACTAAGTACGCCTCACTGAACTACTGCTGCCTAATATTAATCAGAAAGAACGCTTTGTTTAAGATATCAAAGGCAGCTTGTTATTCATAGAGCGGCTGTCTTATTAATGTAAAATATAACCTCTGCCTCCGCCGTGGTCAACAGGAGCCCCCTGGCACAGATGGAGGAGGAGCGCAGGGAGCATGTGATGAAAATGAAGAAGATGGAGGCAGAAATGGAACAGGTCTTTGAAATGAAGGTTAAGGAGAAGAAGCAGAAACTGAAGGACTCGGAGGCCGAGGTGGGTTTGAGTGTGTGGGCGTGAGAGAGAGAGAGAGAGAGAGAGAGAGAGAGAGAGAGACCTTGTGTTCAATTCTTTTTGTCCCATTTTAAAAATGGATGGCTGGACTGGAATCTGGATTCTAAGTGTATAACAGTAGAATCTTTAGATTGAGTTGCAATGAATGTGATGAGCAGCTGCTGGGGAACAGGAAGAGGCAATGTTACCAAACCACACAGAAAATAAAGACATGTGGAGGAGTAAGAGTGTAGAAATGAAATAGAGACACAGTGTAATTCAGGACAACAGAAAAACAGAATCAGAAACTAGTTTTCTAAGTAAACAAATCACTCATAGTTACTGCGTGTGTTATTGAATGGAGCATGGAACTTGTGCATGATTATCACATATAAATGGCTCCAGCTCCCTCCAGTTGTGCTGAGTTTACGGTTTACACTGGCTGTTTGTTCGGGTTTTCTGTCTTTGTGCTGAAGAGTCAATCCGTGTAATGTTTTGACCCTCAGCTGGAGCGACGCCACGAACAGATGAAAAGGAACTTGGAGGCGCAGTACAAAGAGCTGGAGGAGAAGAGACGAGTGTTTGAGGATGAGAAGGCCAACTGGGAGGCTCAGCAGAGAGTCCTGGAGCAGCAGAAACTGGACGCCTCCAAGTCAGTCATCATGCATATTTGAACAGCTGAGCTATTTAACTGGCAACATGTTGGTTGATTTGTTTTGTCTGCAGGTTGTCCACCAATTCATTACCAATATTAAGTACAAATCAAGGGTTATCTTATCTATGTTTTCTCTTAACCAATACAATTCTGTGATGCATTCAAACTCTAAAAAGTCTCTGTTTGAAGGAATTTCCTGCATGCTGCTCAAATCATTGAACAGTCATGTTTGAGAGTCCAGACTGTAAACAATTAGGCACTAAAACTGAAAGTTGTTCACAGTGAGCGCTGTGAAATCTAGAGTGGAGAAGGAACATTATTTCTGGAGAGTAACTGACACCAGGCCATGCTTCATCTTACCTGGTGTCACAAGAGTTTACAAATAAATATTTATTTTCAGTATTATTAGACCTGAATGTAGTTAATGCTCATATGTCACAGACAGGAAGAAATTGTGTTAAAGCCGCAAGCGGCGATGATCGGGCCCTCGCGGCCACGCCCTCTATTGATGTACAACAATTCTTCTAATAACTTTTCATCGTCAACGCGTCTCGTACACACCCTCCAAATCTGGAAGCGATCCGATTAAAACCTAGGACGAGTTCGTTCAAGTGCTAGCCCGAAAATCGCAAAAAAACGGAATTTCAACGTTAATTTGCGAACTTCCTGTTCGGAATTCCGTATTACAATTTACATATCGGTGACAGTCTCGGCCTGGGGGTTATGCCCATAAAATTTCGTGCACGTCGGAGGTTGTGAAAAATTCACAAATTTTGGGCGTGGTTTCTGGCCACGCCCATTTACCTACGCAAATTCTTTTAAGAACTTTAGATCGTCAATGTGTCTCGTACACACCCTCCAAATTTGGACTCGATCTGATTAAAACCCTAGGACGAGTTCGTTCAAAAGCGTAGCGTGGAAACGCAACGTTTAACGTTAATTTGCGAACTTCCTGTTCGGAATTCACGATGGTCGTGACTTTTTCGTAGGCCTTGCAATGTTTGTTATGCCCACCAATTTTCAGGCTCGTAGCTCAAAGTAGCCGGAGGGGCTGCAGTTTGAGGCCCCTAGGGGCCGCTATGGAGCATGTATTTTTGCGCAGACACTGGATTCATAAATTTTTCGCCGGGACTGACATTTTTGGCTAGGCGCGGTCCCGTTTATCTCAAGCTGAAGGCCTGCAATTTGGCGTTAAAGTGGGGCGAGAATCATCATTTGGATTAGAATAGGGCCTTCGCCCCCTAAATATTGCAGCTGCAGAGCCACTAAATAACATCAGTGCAGTCACTCAGTAAAGTTCCATTCATCTATATAGCACTGGGACAAGAAAACAAATGAGATGTTTGTGTTGTTTTTTTGTTGTTTTGGTGACCTGACCTGCTGCTTCAGTCCAATAATGATGTTATTGTACAAGATAGTGAAGTAATGTTCTCACCTTTTTTCTCTCTCACACAGGACAATGGAAAAGAACAAGAAGAAAGGAAAAATCTTTTGAAGAGAGACACGACCCGTTCCTTCAGTTTTACATAAACTCACCCCGTCTGAACTTCACATTTCCTGTGGCGCTTGGAACACACACACACACACACACACACACACACACACACACACACACACAGAAACAGCTCTAACACCCAGCACATTCCACAGCATCCCTCTGTGTTACATGTAACATGCACCGTGTGTAACACAGACGCCATTCACACACACACACACACACACACACACACACACACACACACACACACACACATATACACACACATGTCCAGATCAGCCACATGCTTGTCTCTCTGCAGGGTTTCACTGTATCTGCTGAAACCTGTTCTTTTCATGGGAAATGCATGTTTTTGTGAAATTCTATTTTCCTATATTTCCTGACAAAGAGGAGAAGCCCGAGTTCCTCTGAGCTCCAGTACGAAGTTAACACATGGCAGGGACCATGCATAGCCATTTGTACACATGTAGTAGTTGTATGTTCTCTACATATTCCATAGATCTGCAGATAGATGTACTATCCCTCTCCTTCATGCTCTTTCTTTTTATCCTGCTCCATAATGTAACACGAGTGTAAACACGTTAACACACTCACAGAGAGTTCTTTTCACTCAGCCCGAGTGTTAGCAGAGGGGGGAGTGTACGTGGGGGAAGGCAGCTGAGAGAGGAAAGGTCAGGCACAGGTCAGGCCTGGTCACATCAGAGGGCAGCAACAAAATGAATCAGTGAGAGCTGTATGGTTCTACATGTTCAGACAGGAGTGAAGTACTGTAACATGCTGGTCAGCTGGGAACATGCTACAGCTTTTTAATCACAATATTTTTTTACCATCTGTTTTTTCAATATTGAGCCATCAAGTCCCCCCTTTGTATTTCATTCTCAGGATTTCACATCATTCCATTCAATAGTTAATATAGGCAGAAATAAAACTCTAAAACTAAGTCAATACAAATAGATCTTTTGAATAAAGCAAGATCACTAACAGAACTTATTTTCCTGTTAGCAAACTTATTGTCCTAGGGGGGAAAAAAACACTTGAGTGGACTCCTGTCTCATAAACCCCTTCTTTTTTGGAGCAGTTTGAACTGTCACAGAGCTGATTTCATTACACTGCGTGGTGTCACACAGCTGATGAGCTCCCTCAGTCTTGGACACTCAGAGATCAGAGCTGTCAGGGCCACTGAGCCCAATCTTGTCAATTTTGGTGTGACCAGGCCTTTAAGCTGGATTTCCAGTGCAGCGGCAGGTATGGTGTGTGTGATCAGGTGTGTTTTCTGAGATGCTGTGTTTGAGGTGGGAGACACTGTCTGATATCCACCAGACAGACAGAAGAAGGGAGAGAAGAACCTTGTGTGTAACATCAGCCACAATATTGTCATTGCAGTGTGTGTTTCCTATTTAAAAAGAAGACAATATGCAAAAGCCTCATTGGTGTGTACAACTTTACAGTGATTACAAAGATGTTTTATATTGTGACGTAAGTGATGGATGTTGTCATAGACTTGAACCCCGATGTCCAGCTTTTTGGGATATTTTCCTTTTGCGTGTAAACACCGAAGGGACGATTCATTAAAGAGCTGAAATATTCCTTTAACCTTCTTCTCTCCCTGGACTCCTCACAAAGACAACTGCTGGGAGAAGTTTGCCAATTCAGCCATAGGTTTGTGTCCGACTTCACTGAGGAATATTATACATACTAAATGCTGTTCTCTCAAACAGAATATGTGAAGTCCAGGTCAGAGCTGTGACACATTTGAACCTTTTAATATACCTTTCCAAGAGTTGTCATGTTTTATTTTCATATGATGATGATGATATTAATAATACTATATGTGCGGTTGAATAACACCTCCTTAAATCTCTTGTAGTTTTCTTAAATGACTCATAGATTCATCTGTTATTTTAGTATAGTTTTTCAGACTGCCCGGTCATTATGATGCATTTAAAGCAAAATGCTTAAAGGACGAACCTCACATCTTCAGCACATAAAATATTACCTGTATGGATTTGTTCAAGATGGAAATGCATATATTGTGTACATACTGGAGGCTGCTCAGTGGCCTTTTTTTTTTTCTTGATTTTTTTTGTTTTTTTTTCAGAATATTATATGCTAGGAATAACAACAGAACCTATACTCAGAACGGACCCTGTTATGTAAAACATGTCTTAAGAATCCATTAATACATTTCCATTAGATTTATACACACACACACACACACGTCATATGTATACATCTATGCCAATGAATACACCTTCTCAGGACCGCTCTGTTATGCTATATTTTCTCTGAGTCAAGAGAAAAGCAGTTCTGTGGTCCAGCAAGTTAAAAGAAGTGACCGAATTCTACTTTGAAATGCTTGTGAACCACTCACCCTTCCAGTAACACCAAGTTAAGATAGACATAAGTTTAGGTGGATTTTTTTTTTTTTTTGTAATATTTTCTTTTTTTTTTATATGTACACCGTTTTCTGCTTCTCTTCTTTGTTTTATTATGCGTTCTGTCTCTAACCGTACATGGTTAATATTAAAGTTGACAAGGTTATGCTTTAACTCTCAATGTGTGCTGGTATTCTTTTTAACACACTCATATGAAATGAATAATCCTTTTAATATATAGTCACACATTTAATTTTTTTATGGATGTGAAATTAACAAAACATCATACTTAGAAAAAAATATTGGTAACACTTTATTTGGCGCCTATCTCTATAACGCACAGTGTGTTATAATGACATTATAGCACTGTATAACTATAGTTATAAACACTCATAAATGATCATAATGCTTTATAGCAATAATCATAACACACTTTAAAGCATTTTATCATCACTTATAAGGTCAGGTATTATAATACATTATAACTGTTGGCAACTCACTGACAATTCCCACATAGATAATGCATTATACATATATTTATGATATGCTTATAAACGTGTACAACTATCATTATAAACACTCATAAATCATCATAAGGCTTTATAACAGTGAGCATAACACATTATAGAGCATTTTATAATGGCTTATAAGGTCAGGTATTATAATACTTCATGATTGCTGGTCCCTTGCTAAGTGATTTTTGTTGCAAGGATCAAAGGGTATTATAATGATCATAGTTGTCATATATTAAAACTATAATGTCATTATAATGCATTATAAATACATTTATAATGCATTATAGAGATAGGCGTCAAATAAAGTGTTACCAAAATATTTTAGAGAATAGGAAAAAAAGTTGTCCACCCCGATCAAGTCACTGCCCCATTACCTGAGCCACATAATACGACAGACCTTTATTGGTCCCACAGTGGGGACAGTCACAGTAAATAGGTGTGTGTTGAGCATGCAGTTAACAAGGAATTGTCTTATCATGACATGTCCCAAATCCATACTACATACCAACTACTGAGTGTAACCTCTACCATCCTAACTATCACAGTATACTGTTTAACAGTTAGTATACAAAAAATCAACACACTTCAGTGCTTTATATTGACATAAAATGAGGCCATTCATTCAACCTCAGATGTCCAACAAACTGCAACTTTGAAATGTCACTGCAAGTTAAACCTCACAAATAGAAAGCAAAATGTGTTTTTTGTTTTCCAGAGTCCTTCTGGAGGCATTTGTATTTTGCATAGTATGCAGCAGGAATCTGAGACATGCTGATATTTTTATTAGATCCTCATCTTTCCCAGCTTCCCCCTGTTCTCCCATTCAGTCTTTCCTGTCATATCAGAGCTGCCATTCAACACTTGTCCACCAGTAGCCCCCCCTGTTGGCAGAGCAGGGTCGTACAGCAGCGACTGTGTGAACCAAAAAATAGCACCGAACTTTAAAACTTAAAACGGAGAATTGAAAGAAGGAAGACGCTCACACAGCAGGTCTGGTCCATGCTCTTACACTGCGGCTAATCCACAGCACCTGAGAGCAGGAGAGCTTCTATTAACCACGCCCACTACACAGGTGGCTTGTCTGTGTCACAAAGTAAGATTGCGCAACAATCCCCCACTTGCTTTTACTCACATAAAACACAAAATCACCTTTTCCAGGGTTTTCCTTCTCTTTAGTTATTTCCTACGGAGCCCCTTAGGGGACATGGGGGAATTTTTTTTGAAGGGTTAAAAAAACGAAAAGAAGAATTTTTATATATATATTTATTTATATTTATTAAGAGCATGTTTTTCCGGGTCATCTGTGGTCAGAACACAACAGACACCATTGTTGTATCTGTTGTGTGGGAGAAGTTTATTGAGTTTTATTTTGACTTGGGCCTAAAATACAAAGATATTAAAACAGTACTAGGCACAGAGGACTTTCTCGTCGGAAAGTGTATTCTTCATCCACACAATGTCCTCTTTTGGGACTTCTCTCAGATGCAGGAAACGCTCCAAATCGTCTTCCATGTCTCTCTTTTTGCAAACGTTGAACACAAAAAAACAACACTGGTACATACAACTCAATGAACTTCACTCTCCCACTCCATTGTTGTGTCTGTTGTCATTCCCGGAAGAACATGCTCTTAATGTAAACACTTTTGCGAGATCTCGCAAAAATTAATCTTTTTTTTTTTTTTTTTTACCCTTCAAAATTTCCCCCTATGTCCCCTAAGGGGCTCCATAATTTCCAAACATAAACTTGGCAAACTTAACTAACTGAAATTTTGTTGCGGGTTTCGTCATCAAATCTGCTACCATTACTTACTTACTCATTACCTGACTCATCACCTGCCCCTTAGTTCCTCATCTGTCCCGGCATGTTCATAGCACTAGCCAACCTTACCCGGACTATTTTAACTAACCCTGTCCTGAATTTGGTTTAGTCATTAGACTTGAGGAGGTCATGTAAACAGCGGTGTCTGACAGAAACACCGAGCTCTCCTTGAAATGAGGCTTTGAGTGTGAAGACTCAACTGGACTAATCTAATACATTCACTTCATGAGGATATGTAATGTATATGAAAGTGACACCAGTTCCCCTGTTTTACATACTGACACACTGAAGTTTATTCTTGACCCTTGGAGCAGCATGCCATACAAAAACCACTGAATCAATTTATCATGCAGACCACTAAATGTTGTATACTAGACTATACTACACAAGTTAAAAAAAAAGAAGTAAATTTCCACTAAGGGGGATCAATAAAAGTTATCTTATCTTAAAAAATGTTATCTTAAGTCTCAATCTGTGTCCTTGCACCGAGTAAATGTATTTAAAAAAAATAAAAATAAAATGTAAAATAATGTAAAATAATTTCATCTGTAATCTAAACTAATCATGTCATTTACAAGATCATGCAATAAACTCTACCAGCGCTGCAGTGAAATCAGACCACCACCTTTTCACTAACTAAGACTGGGGCAGTGACTGTGAGACAGTGCTGATGATAAATGAGCACATTGCACCAGAGATCTGCAAGCCCTCTTCACACGATCAGAACAGAAGGAGGTGATGCATTTGTTTCATGCTGTGGTCACAGAGATCACAGATAGTAGATTCTCAGACTGTAGCATGTCATAACAACTAAAACCTCACTGATCTTATCATGGGAAAATGTTGGTTTACAGGAACTGCTTCGAGTCGTCTGCTTGCTTCAGAAGCACTGACTCCATTTACCTCCTTCATCTTGATATTTATGAATTTCTTTGTTGAACTATGAACTATTTGCACATGAACGACTCATCTTCATAAAGTGAGAAAATCTCTCTCCATTTCCATGGTTGTCCAGTCTGTGACATCGGATCATTCATAAAAGACCTACAGTGATTGTGAGATGCACAGTCTGACCTGAGCCATTAATGAGGCTACTCTACTGAGAACAAACACAGCCAGCTGCAAGTCCATGACATCAATGAAGGTTTTATTAGAAAACAAATATTTAAAAAAAAATACAAATGAGAATTCATGTTTTTCAGCCTGCAAAACCAGGCCTTTAACCCCGTGTTGTCCAGCAGTAGAGGCTCAGAGCTGCAGAGCTCTGCTCTCAGTGCTGTGGAGCTGAGTGTACACATCCACAGCCCACTGGAACGTCTGACTGTAGCACACCTTCCTCCCTCTGATGGTCTGGACTCTGCAAAACATACACCAGAGAACAATCAAGCATTTGTCACAAAATCCACTTCAATCAAAGTTAATTCATATTATATTGAATTAATCAATGTCTCTCCATTATATATATATATATATATATATATTAGTGATGGGAATTTCGGCTCTTCTTGGTGATCCGGTACATTTGGCTCGGCTCACCTTACTGAGCCGGCTCTTTTGGCTCTGAAACGGCTCTTTTTTAAACTAGGCCTATAAGTTCCCACCCAGTGTAATTTGCACTATTTTGGCTTGTGACATTGCATTGGCAATGACGTGATCCTACCATGGCCCCATGGAGGAAAATTAGCAGGGCACACAATTAATTGTGTAGTATTGATTTAATGTAATTGCAATCAATTGATAGGCCAATCTAACGCCATCCAAAGAACTAATTAACAACCTATACATTATTTATGTTTTGCAAAGCACCAGGGTTCATCAATGTTTTTTTCTCATTTAGTTTGTCTTTTTATTCAAACACACAGTCTTAACAAAT
>JBBMOC010000139.1:22617-41120 GCA_037975185.1 Centropyge bicolor
TGTGGAGGTCATCAGTCGTCCCTCTCTCTCTTCATCATCTACATCCTGAGCATGATGTGAACCAACAGAAGAGTGGAGCTCACACTTACACGAACGCCGGCCTCTGACACGAGCTGTGGGTCTTGGCTATGCTGGACACCAGCTGTGAGGGTAAACGGCGTGTGAACATGTTGAAGCAGCAGGTGGCAGGGGCTGTGCTGAGCTGCAGAGCTTTAGCTGTGAGGAAGCAGAACGGAGCGAGTCAACACAAACACGTCAGTGAGGAACCTGGTAACGAACACGCTGACACAGAGGTCACTCACGCATGGCGTCGCAGCAGCAGGCGGCGAGCAGCAGCAGCCCCACACTGAAGCACAGACTCTTCATGATGATGATGATGAAGATGTTCTTCTGACTCTCGGCACCGCGTCCATATAAATCCTGTCCATGGGGGAACTGAGAGGTCTATGGCGTCAGTCTTTCCATCCAAAATAAATCCTGCCATCACGGCAGAATTTCCCCACACCTCCTCGGCTTTCCACCACAGAGATACAGCCTCGACTGCTGCTGTCTTCACAGAGGAAGCTACAGTGAAGGGACACGCCACAGTTCTGTTGTGAAGATTCAGATCACCTCCCCCCACCACAGAAGAGTCTTCTCAGTGGTTATTTTTACACCTTGGTGTTTATTTAGATTGAAGCAAAGGTCAAGTTCCTTATACACTTGTTGACTTTAAAAAAAGTATTGAACAGAAGTACAAAAAACACAAAGAACAGAGAGACATTTTTATCCATATTATACTGAGTTTTTAGTTTTCTCTGAAATGAGCTTTTACCATGCCACCCTTTACACTTCCAGAATCAGATGGCAGCAAGACTGCAAACTAACCCAAATGCACACAGAATGACCAAACATGCACAGTATTTACCGGTCAGGACATTTTAAATTCCAGGGAATGGGCTGTAACTTTGTGAATTTCATCATCTTTGCTGCAACTAATGAAGCAGAAAAGATTTATATAAAAGTGATGATATGACTTCAAAGCTTAAATATTTGACATTGTAAAATTGTAAATTCCATCCAAACATGGATCAACCAGGCAAAGCAAGCAACTGCCCCGAAGCCCCAGAAATCCAGGGGCCCCGGAGTCCAGCCTTCTTGTGTGACAACCAGTTTGCGCAAACATACATTTTTCTGCACAGCACAGTTCAAGATAATTCATTCTTTACAACTGTTTTTTCCTCTCTTTTTTTCAAAAATTGAAACAGAAAAAGATTAAAAAACAAACAAACAAACAAAAGAAAAGAAAAAAACCCCAACAGAACATGGGGGGCAGTTGTTACTCCTTGTTTTGCCGTGGTTAACGAAAAGGTTCACACAGTCTGTTTTTTCAGGTTCAAGCTCCTTAAACGCCGTCCATTTCCTCCATTTTTGGTGGAAGGTAGACATATCCAACCTCAGATGGTAAGTTAGACTTTCCATGGTATAGATTTCATCCATAATGTCCATCCACTGTCCATGTAGTGGGCGGTCAGTTTTCATCCAATTCCTTGTGATGACCTTTTTACATGCAATAATTAAAACCTTGAATAAATAGACATCTCCCTGTTCTTTTACTTTGTCCGGTATTACTCCCAAATACATGATTTTAGGGTCTTTTTGTATAAGATAGTGCAAGTCTCATTCACTTCATCCCAGAAAGGTTGTATCTTTACACATGTCCAGAGTGTGAGTGGCATCTCCATGGCAACACTGCCTCCAACAGTATTGTTTTGTGTCCAAATATTTACCAGTAATATGTGGTGTTAGAAAGAAACGGGATAAATTCTTCCATCCAAAAAGACGCCAATTTTGAGAATTAGTAGAGGTTTGCTGTGTTTTGCACATGGAGAGCCACTCATCTTCTTACAATCTTATACTCGATCTCGGGACCTTGTGAGTCCCTCTGAGGACCCTCTGTGACAAAATTTAGTTTAAGACCTTCATAATCTTTGTTTAGTGCTTATGTTGCTTATGTGCTGCAGGTGGTCCAGCATCTTTTTTTGCCCCTGGCTGCCCAGAGCAGGTTAATCTGGCCGACAACAAAAGAAAACAGAATCAGAGAAACTATTTAATTGCAAAACACACTGTAGAATTTTTATGGTCCTAGAGGACTGACCAAGCTTGTTTTGGTTTGATTGGCTCAATATTTAAGATATGGGCTTCTGAGATTTCTGCCACAGAGATAAATTAGCACTGATAAATTACATTTGAAAAATTCAACATTAGGTTCTCCATCCAGGAACAGGAAAGTCCTCATTACTCTGCATTATCCACAATTTGGAATGAACACTAAGAAGTGTTCCCTGTTCATTTAATGTTTAATATGAATATTATTAATATTTGGTCTAAAGATTCAAAAGCCAGTTTCTCAGAGCCTTTCCAATAATAAACCAAAATGATCTCCATTTTCTGTTATTTAGGTGAACTAGCCCTTTAAAAAGGGGTATTCTAGCCATTCTAATAATTTTGATATTAAAGTGTTTGCCTGTTTGTTTTGTTTTTTTAATTTGCAGGATTATCCGTCATCAGGCTCTCTTTCTGGCATACTGGAACACACACACACTCACACAAGGAGGAAACTTTATTCTTAACGAATATTGTTTTGGCATAAAAAGTCAAAGTTCAGGGGAGGACTGTGAGATTATAAATGCAAACATAAAATACCAACCACCAAAAAACCCATCTTAGTTTCTGCCTCCTCCAGCTAGTATCATGAGTCAGTTCCCCCTTTTATGTAAATCTTTGCGGTCCAGACTGAAGTGATGGAGACAGCTTGATGTTCATAAGATCTTATCACAGCTGTTTTCAGATGTGCACACAAGCCCAGGTTTAGCAATGCACCTGTGACCTATTTAGATCACTGCTGTGCATTTGCACTGTCATCATCATCATCGGTTTTCCACCTGATCATCATCTGTAATTGATTTCCATATATCTGTCCATAAACTGCCAATGTCATGTACTGAGCTTTTTAGATTTACCATTCAAAGACACATTTGAGAAACAGGTGTTGAAGATAAAGCACTGATATATCAGAACATAATATAGTTAAACTAAAACTAGCCTCTGACAAATATTCAAGGAAATGTCACTGTGGTACCATTAGCTTTCACATTCAAAGGTGTAAATAATTACTTCCTCCTTTGTCGTCAAGATGTATGATCATCAAAATATCTATTCTATTATTGTCGCATTTAAGATGTTTATTACTGTCTCATTGTTGGTGATTTCTGCCATACTGAATCCAGTCTCCTGCAGCAGTGGGCATCAACAAGGCAAACATACCTTGATGTCAGGAGAATGACCAGACCAGTTCGACATGATAGAAAGTCAACAGTACCTCAAATAACCACTCGTTTCAACCAAAGTATGAAGACGACCATCTCTGAACACACAACACGTCGAACCTTATGGGCTACACCAGGCGCCGTAAACATGAAAGCATGCATCCATCCTGCCTTGTGTCAACGGCTCAGGCTGCTGCTGGTGGTGTAACGGTGTGGGGGATTTTTTCATGGCACACTCTGGGCTCCATAGTACCGTACCAAAGCTTGCTTAAAAACGCGTCTTCAGGCCACAGATCCCAAAAAAAAAGGATGCAGTAAACAGTCCAATAAGGGTCAGAGACAAATGGGACTTCCCTCGAGATCACAAACTTTATTATTAGTGCAGCACAATTTAAAATAAACCAAACCTTTAATTACTTAAAACCAGTCTTAACACAACAGGAGCAGGACTACAGGACTGATAAGCATAGCTGTAGTCGGGGAGGAGAAAGTTAACCACCGCGCTCCATGCCCAACACACACACAGCAAAATAAGAAATCTTTAAGAGAAAACTATAAAGTGTGACACACACACACACACACACACACACACACACACACACACACACACACACACACACACACACACACACAATCTTGAGGGAAGTACTGAAGCAAATACAAACAAAACAAATGCAAACAAAACAAAAGCAAACAAAAACCAAACAGCAGTGGCAGTCTGCCTCTAACAAATAAGAAAAAAAAAACAAGTTAAACGTGAGGAGCCTGCCAAACAAACATAATATATGTGAACAAAGGAAGTGTTAAACATATCACCTCTGACACCAAGTCTACATCAAATGTGGCCTGTGGACACCGGGGAGGGGTAGCTGGTGACCAGGACCTAGAGTGCGGCAGAGGGTAAGCAACACAGAACACTGATAAAATCCATCATGTATATAAAATCCTTACCAGAATACAGCAGGTAAACGAGCCTCAGTAAAGAGAGAGCAACACCTTATCTGCCAGCTTATATACGGTCTGGCTTGATTAGTGGATGGAGCTGCCTGCTGTCACCCTATGGTGGCCCAGAGGGGACAATTTCCACTGGTCACAGAGCTTAAATCATCTCAAACTGGTTTCCTGAAGCCAGTGTGTCCGGCAGAAGTTTTTCCCCTACTTAGCCACTTGGCAACTATATTTTCGCCTTTTGGTTAGTGGCCCTCCAATGACAGTGAGTTCACTGCACTCCAGTGAAACAGGAGATTCACATGATGGATGTGCAGCTGACAAATCTGCAGTCCCTGCGTGATGCTATCATGTCAGATGTGAGGAACGTTTCCAGCACCTTGTTGAAACTATGGCACCAAGAATTAAGATAGTTCTGAAGGCAAGAGGGGTCCGACCCAATACTAGCAAGGTGTACCTAATGAAGTGGGCAGTGAGAGTATTACCAAGCTATGTGTCACACCCCGTAAAGCAAACTGCTGGTTATTTCAGTTCAAAGCTCTACTGTGATGATGCAGAACGGAGTAAAGCCGGTCTGCTGTTTCTAGATCAGCACTTTTCAACATGATTGGCTAGTACTTGTTGCTTCCGTTAATTGGGTTGGTTAGGTTTAGGCATGAGGAGTGTGATTGGCTAGAGTTATGGCGAGAATATCAGGAAAGCCAATCAGAGGCAAAGAAGGGCGGGACCTGCCCTTGGCATCCTAAGGCAATGTTACATACGGGACTGCAGTTTTTTGTTCCGCTGACGTCAGAAGGCCCGCTGAAATTCAAAGTTGGAGGAGGAGACTGAGAGCAGCAAAAAACAAGAAGGTTGTTTTTTGTTTTCTGTCAGTTAGCGTTAACCTGGTTATACAGACTTTAGGTTTGTACATATATCTATGCAGGTAAGGCTTGCTTAGCATACACATTTGTTCTGCTAACTTTGTTAACACCTTATCGAGACGGGTTGTTACTGCTAACGTTAGCTTGTCATTCTGAGCTAGGCTAACGTTGTTCGCTTGAAATAAGTTGAAATGAGTTGTCCCTGACTCAAAGGACAGTGTTGCTAACATTAGCTAGCTAATGTATTTCGTTCAGTTGTCAAATGTCATTGTCCGCAGATAAAAAAAGAATAGTTGTACGTGAATACAGGGTGTTGTTTGCTGTATTGGTAGTATTAACAAGATAACCGTATGTATTTAGCTGACTAGCTAGCATAACAACTTTCTATGAATGTGTGTTTCATTTTATAAACGACCTGAGCTGAAACTGAAACTTCGTAACATTTCATTTTATTTGACATAGTGTTGAAGCGTTTATTATTATTATTATTATTATCCAAATTTAGTGTTTCCTCTGTCTGTTTAAAGCCCGTCTGAAAGCTGCCCTAGGAATTTTAGCCAAATGTTTTTCTTAGCATTTAGACAAATACGATGGATAGACAGATAGACAGATAGCTGGGAAATTCCTTAATTGTAGCAGCTACAGTTGAAAGAAAACACCACAACACATAACTCATTAAACAATGAGGTTACATGACTTAAAAAAAATACTGTGCAAAAACCAACATACACTGAAACAAACAAACAACCTAAGAAAAAAAAACACCGATCCTAGGAGTAATAATGTAGAGTAGAGGTAGATCTGATGTGCGAGATAATGCGTAATGTTAGAGTTTAAACCTGTATTAACGTAGCCCATAATGACTTATATGACCTTCACTGTTAACAAATGTCCTTTTATCTAGGTTATTTAATAGTAAGACAATTGCTATAGGAACTGTCAAGGCTTATTTGTACTAATTAGGGTTGCAACAGAATTAATTCTTTATGCTATGATAACCATCTCAGATATATCACGGTATATGCTATTACACTGTTGTTGTTGTTGTTGTTATTGTTATTATTATCATCACTATTATTATTATTAGTAGTAGTAGTTACAATGATATTTTTGATTTATTTTTTAGTAGAACAAAGCCTTATGTTATGCTAATTATTATGTCCTGACAGATATTAAACTTGATATAAACAAATACAGTAAAACTCAAAACCTTCTAAGCAAATGTACATGTTATAACTGTCACTTTTCATACCACAGTGTACTGCGGTGGCAGCTCATACTGGATGATTAATTAATTTGTTTGTTTGAACCTCAGAATGGAAGCTGGTGAGGAAAATAGTGGCAACGTCAGCTTGAAGAGACAGAGAGCACCTCTGTCAGATTCTGAAGACAATGTCCTCTCACAGTCAGGTTTGTTTGTGCCTGTATTAACAAGAATGTAAAAGTTCATACATAATATATTCACAAATACAGTTCGTATATATATTCACAGCAGTCTTTACAAGTTCTGTACATTTGTGATGTTTGTCCTTCTGCAACTTTCTGTCTGATGTCTCAGAGGTGAATGATGGCCAGAAGCGGCGGCGTCTGGAGACAGCTGGTCAGGAGAACCGTAGTCCTAAACCATCCACCTCTGTACGCCTAGCTGAGCTGCAGGCAAAGCCAGACACACCAATCGTTCCCTCAGTTCGGTCCCGAGTCCAGCAACTCACTCAGAGACGAGATGGTAATCCTGCCTTTTAATGTTGAGGCCGGCATGCTAATATTTTGTATTCCTGATTTTTCTCAACGAGAAATGAATACGATCAAATTCAGCCTCAAAAATAACCTGAAGTTCCATTAATGCCTTTCTAAAATAGATTTGGCTAAAGCCTCTATGAAGGGAGGATTTACTGCAGGTTGTGTTACACTGCATTAGTTTTAGCTAGGCAGAGCTAATACACTGGAATCGGAGTGTGTATGTGTACATATCTGTAGATACAAGAGTATCACAGTTTATTTTGGCAAAGAATGTGGTACAGCTCAAGATGGTGACATGTCATGACAGCCAAGATCAACAGTCAAGCTGGATTATCTGCATGCAAGATAAGAACTGTCATCCAGGTGTTGAGCAATCTTTGTCAAGCTGTTGTCGTAGTGTGGGTGTAACAGTGGTTTTTTTTGTTGTTGCTGTTTTTTGTTTATTCTAGCAGGAGCTCCTCAGGCCCAGCGATGCCTGTCTGATCCTGGGGCTGACAGCCCATTCGTCATCCATGAAAAGGGCTTCAGAGAGCATCTCCTCGGTGAGGATACATATAACATTCAAAAACATCAGACTTGTCACTGTTGAATCCAGTGTTTTTTCAGGCAGTATTATACATAGCGGGGCTCCTCCTGGTCCTCAGTACAAAACCAAATGAATGAATGAATAATGCAACATTCAGTGGGATTGCGGGCTAAACATAAGGTGCAAATAACAAGATACAAAAAACATATAAAACAAGGTCCAAAGTACAAACATGTAGTGCAATAATAGATTGAAGTCAATACAATAAACTAGCAAAGGCATAGACTAAAATGGTCTTTGGCCACTGTCAGGTCTGAGCTGAAGACCAGAGGGCCAACAACTAGTGCAGAAAGTCTAAAATGAGTGTGACATTAGTTTAGTTACTTCAGTACAATGACAAGGTAATACGAGTCAGTTACAATAGACGGTTGAAAAAATACGCAATTATGTAGCAAAAAAGAAAGAAAACCCTATTTTTTGTGTTATTTCATAGTATTTTAGTACATGTGACATCCATTTTCCACAAGAGCCAAAGATGCTTTGTTGGCATTTTACTGGAAAAAACATGTCATTTCCTTTCAATTAAAACTAGAGTGAGACCATTAACTCATTTCTAGAGAGAATCAATGTAACATTGGACAAGACTGTTTATGATTTAACGTATTTTGTTGCCTCAAACAGTACCTGGCAGATATAGTTTTCTGCAATGTTCTTTTGATAAGATCCCCCAATGATGATGATTTAACAAAATGTTAAATTTGACTTCATTTCTATATATGTTTGAATGTCTTACTTCCAGGTGAGGACGAATTTAATCAGCGAATGGAGCGCTTTAAAGTGCCAGTCTTCCAGGCTAGCCCTGCACCCCCATCAAGCCCTGCCAACCCCTGCCCTCGGACTTGCTCCAACTTTGTATCTGGCATTCAGCAAAAACTCCAGGGCACTACAACACCCAGCTCTAAGCAGGCTTCTCGCATGCGTGAGGTTGGTTCAGGGGCTTTTATTATTGCAATTTATTAGTACCTATGTTACTGCCATCAACAACATTCTAGATCTCAAGTACTTGGATGGGCAAATGAACTCAAAAGCCTGGTGATATAAATCATTTACACAAATAAATGTGTAATATATTAGCATTTCTCAATGGCCTTTGTGAATCTATGAGCGATAAAATCTCCATACATTCATTTTCTGCCATATATCTGGAGCCAGGTCTTGGTGCCAGCCAAGAGCCAGTGAAGAGATTGAAATTGTTCTAAACTAAACTAAAGCAACTAGCACTTGCAGTACCATTGATTACATAAACTTTATTTATACACTTTAATAATGAATAAACAAACTGATTTCTGGTTCAACTTTTTGTACTCAAATAAAACGTCATTGTTGTTGGAGTAGCTATAGAGTCAATGTCTCACATCTGACATGGTTTCGTTGATCAGGAGCGAAAACAGGAGTTGAGTCAGTTACAACCAATCAGTGAGAATGCCTGGCTGAAAAGGAGCAGTTCTGATCCTTCATTAACTCAGGTGGGTTTTTGATAATGATATTTTGCTTTCAGATATTCAAGAATGTTTTAGTTACAGCTGTCAGTAGATAATTCATTCTCTGTTAAATTATAGTAGATATGATTGATTTGCCTTAAAAACTATAGATAGACCAGAACAAACAAACAACAGCATTTATCTGATTGTAGAAGTGGCTGTTAGATGAGAGGTAGTTGTAGTGTTTTAGTAACAAAAAGTTTTGTTCTTGGATAGCCATAGGATTTCCCACCCCCTCTTTGGCCAAGGTGTATCATTTCCAACAGTAACCGTTTCTACAGATCCATGGCAACTCATAGTTTAACTTGTTATGTGGATGTTTTTGTTTCCTCTTTTTAAACACACATCATGTAATCGTTAGCAGGGCAGGTCGTCTCCTGGTCCCTCATCTCCCTCCTGGGTTCCTAGGCCTAGAAGGGGATTTCAGTGGCCTCCCATGCAGCCCTGGAATGTGAGTCTGTGACCAAATAACTTGTCACTGGCCACTTTTGTTTTTTGACACATGGGCAGTACTTGGAGTCCACTGACTGGACAGTATCGATTTGGGCAGTGATACGAATTGAATTGGATAACCCAACAAGGAAAATATTAGCATACAAGAATGCTACTTGTGTTGGCACAATTATCCATTCACATGCTCCAGTTTTTGTCTCTAAGAGGAAGGAAATTCACTTCTGAAATTAATGCACATATTTAAGTCTGATGTGGGTTTGGGGAAATGGGCTGTTCACATGAAAGATAATCTTTTCACTTGACACATCATGAAAATCAGCAGATAGTACCTGTCTCATTTGAGTTATAATTGTGGCAAGTGCCCAGGTAATAGACTGCTTCACAGAGATGAATGTCATAAGTTCACGGTTAGTTTCATACATTGTATTGAAATTATGCAGCATCTTATTCCTGTAATGAACAGTACATAGAGTCACCTTGGAGGGGTATGTTGATATGTTTTTTCACTCTTTACCATAATTCCATCTTGTCCTTAATTGCTCTACTCCACTGGTTATAATGGCTGTTGTGTGTTTTTTTTTGCGTACTGTAATTCTCTGTCCCTTTTCCATTCCCGACACTGTCTGTGGTTATTTGGCACATGGATTAAATCATAATCACAACTGCAAGATGCAGTGTTTTCTTTTCTTTTAGTTTGCTTACTTTATTGATAAACTTATAAACTTTGTTTCATGGTCTTTGTGCAATCAGGCTGATGGTGAAGCTGGGATGAAAGGTGGCAGCTTCACTGAAGCTCTTGCATCAGGTACAGAGAAGCAATCTTCAGATGAGACAGGTAAGTAAGACTTAGACAACAATTCGACTTTCCCTCATACCATCCTTATTAATGAAATGAATATGTTTCTGTAGTTTAAACAGTTGAGTCAATACATACCAGTAGAAAAGCTATAGCAACAGAAGTAGAAATGTCTTAAACTGCAGGCATTGTGGGCCAACAGTACTGTTTTTATCCACATCCTTTGTATCTGATTGCACACTAAGTATAACAATTGCCAAAATAAAACACCACCCAAAATACTGATATCTTTTGCCAAATAGTGATGCACCAATCCCACATACTGGATCTGTATCAGCACCAATAATGACAATATTAAACTGACTGATTATTAGTTAAATGTGACCAATCCACATTAAAAACAGTTGCTGCAATCATCACATTTTTATAAACTTGTTAGGGCATTATAATGCAAAGTTTGTACAACCCCCAAAAATGCTGCTATATGGGCATCTAAACTTATAAATCATGTATAGTTACAATTTGATGTTTACAAGTAGATTAATGATCCCAATCAATTAATTTTAAAAAACAAAAAGGACACAAATCATTAGTCAGCCAATACCAGGATTAACATCAGAATAAAAAAGCTGATGCTTCCCTATTTTAATTTGATACAGTATTTTCTGTGAGTTGGTTGGCACATGTTTCTAAAACTCAGTCCTTGCATTCTCTGTCATGCCAGATTTAGTTTCTTTGTTAATTTGTGGTGTATTTTTCCCAACGCAATATCTTACACTAAAGATGTTGAATACCTTTTGGCACCTTCTTTATATAATATAATCTTTATATAATCAATATAAATGCTCAGTACCTGCTCTAAAGTATGACAAGTATGAAGCTAAGGTAGCCCAGTGTTAAGATGTGAGACTTTTTTGTCAACAGGTAAAAGGGCACCCTGTGCCTCTGAAAACCCTGCAGCATCTGTAGAACTTGAAAATTCTAATGAAGGGCAGCTGCAAATGGAATGGAAGGAGCAAAATACTCTTCAGGATCAAGGAGCCACCAAGGAGAAAGGGCACAGGGCTTCAGTTAGAAATGAAGAAAAGCAGGCAGGGTCCCAACAGTCCGAGAGCCAGACTGTACTGAAGTTGTCTTTTAGCGAGGATCTGAGTTTCTCCAGCGCACTTTTCAGCGACGGTCAGAATATGTCAGAGTTGCCTAAAGGCGATGAGCAGAGCTCGCTAGAATCAACTCATCCAGACGAGTCAAACATGAAGGAAACAGCTGATGTTTCCAAAGGAACTGAACAGTGGGGGTCTGAGGTGTTTTCATTCGAAGACATTGAAGGTTATTCAAACAGTGAAGTGGAGATGGAGCCTTCAACAGATGAGGAGTTAAGGTTGTGGCGATATCCTCAAGACAAGATGTGCAAGAAAGAAGAGTCTTTCATAGCTGTAGAACTGGAGGAAGATGTGTGTGCTAAAGAGGCTGAGATGGACTTGGAATCATCCACAGTGGAAAAAGAGAAAGGAGGCAGTGCTGCAGACAGCACTGAACCCTCTGACATCCAAAATGGTGACTGTTATTTGGGAAGTGTCTCTGCTGAGATTCCTGATCCCTCTGACATACAGGAAGATGAGGAACCTAGACCTGGAGACGATGAACCAGAGCCGGAAGGCCAGGATGCTTTAAGCAAAGACCAAGGGAACTTCAAAAGATATTATGTGGCAATCAAACAAGACCAGAAAGACACAGAAGTATGCACTCATAAGGATGATACATATCAACAGCCGAAGGAGATCCTGACAGTCAATATAACAGAGGAGGACACAGATCTAGAGTCAGACAGAAGAGGTTGTAATAGCACAACAAAACAAGAAGAGGTGTCTCCTTTCGCTGATGTGACTCAGGCTCTAAAAGAAACACAGACTGAATATACAGAGCTTGAAAGAAATGTTGAAGATGTAGCAATAGCTAAGGTGGAGACTCAGGCTGGCTCATCAGACATTGATGAAAGTGATGTAACTCAGAGTTTGACAGAGGTCCAAGTGTCAAATCACCTTTTGGAGACAGAAGAAATGGAGCAAGAGGCCGTGGATGAACGGCAGGGTGTTGTAGATGGGCTGACAGAGGAAACTCACATGGCAGAGGAAGGAGAAGGCTCAAAGAAAGTGACCTTTATCCTGGAGCCTGAGCTAATTAATGACTCCACCAACACCTCCATGGAGTCCAGGGCAGAGACAAGTATGTCAGATGATAGCAGTGAGAAGATGTAGGTGTGAACTCCTAGGCTGCATGAGGACACCTGAGGAGACACATGGGTGAACTCATGTATTTATAAGACAGAAGTCACTGCTCATTGGTAAATTGCATGTGCTGGGTTTATAAGAAGAGCAGCATGTTTTCTACATCACAGGGTGACTGAAGTTTGTATGGGTGTTTTTGTTTCACTGGAAAGTAAACAGAAATTTTTAAGGGAATTTTTAATCTGCGTGTGCCCACAATTACACAGTTGGTATTGACCCGAGGAAATAAATGTGAAAGGGATGCTTCAAGTTTCTTCATTTTTAACGCTTTAAACTCGTTTTGTGGGACTTCACCCACCGTCTACCTGTTGTTGAAGTAACTTGATACATTTGTGAATTTTTCTGTCCAAAGATGCTGAACTGAGCTCTCACGACGAGACCAACACTGCTGAAATAATTGACCAGATGTTTGAGGAGGTGCTGGAATATGCTGGAAAGATGGAGGAAGAGAGGGTGGATAACGACACCGAGGACCACGATAGTGGCATTGGTGCTTGCTCTGGAAACAAAGACAAGATGGACACCGAGTTTGAGAGAGAGAAAAGTGAAGAAAAGGGGGAAGGCAGCGCAGAAGATTATGATGAGAGCCACAAGCTTGAAAGCAATGGAGATGAGCTGCTGACTTTTCCTCCCAGCTGTATTCTCTCTCCTCTCAGCAAGTCTGTAGAGGCTGTTGTCACTCCTCTGGTAAGATGGATTCATAACTTCAACCTGTCAGTACATGAGTTCCATTAGGGGAGCTGTCTTGATTAAGTACTTGTGGGAAAGCCGATTAATTCAGAACCCTGAAATATATTCATTGATAATGTTCCATGTCCTCCCAACAGCGACTGGCGGTGAGCCAGGAGTCCAATCCTCCATCTCTGCTCCTGACTCCAGAAGAGACCACCGCCCCTCCTGCTGAATCTGCTCCTCTGTACAGGTAATCACAGGAGCAACATGGCCGCTTGTACAAATTCTGTCTGTACAATTGAGCTCCAGCTCAACTTTCAGTTTTGAATCATCAGTGATGTCTTTTGGCAGACAAACACCCAAATTATGTTGTATGCTATTTCCCTCTGTTTTTTTTACCATTGAAAGCTTCACACTGGTGACTTGGCCAAGAAAGCACAATAACTGACATAGCAATCCTAAAAGATGTTTGAAATATAAATACAATCGAAATCACTTCAAATCAAATGTTGGACCAGTAGATCCATGGACCTAAATAATAATCCCCAATTTGTGGGTGTATTGTTAAAGTACTTTAAGTTGACTGTGTATTTAATTGGTATACTTGATTTCGGTTTATTCTGTGATTCACAGTATTGATGCCTACCGCACACAAAGACAGAGTAAGCAGCCCACCATTCAGAGTGTCACTCCTGGGGTTCAGAGACGAGCTGCAGAGAAGTCCCGACCTCAACCCTCTGTCAACACCAAGGAGAAAATCACAGTATGTGGCACTGTTTTCAACTATTATTAACTGAAGAAGGCAAATTTATTAAATGTTGTTGTTAACTGAATATTTTCACAGTAAGTCAGTTACTATTCATAATAAGATTGAAGTACTCAAACTTTAAATGTAAAACTGCAGTACAACTGCTTTGATTGAATTAAATCCATTGCAAATGTTGAGTCAGCTGCTGTCTTGCATGTTGTCCTGTGTTTGTTCAGGCTCTTAATGAAGAAGCAGGGAAGCTGCAGACTGTTATCAACCAAACCCTGCAGGCCTTGAGCTGCTGCACTGATGAGGAGCACGGACGAGGCTCACTGGAGGAGGCTGAGGCAGAGAAACTGCTGCTGGTCTCCTGTATGTACACATCGAGATCATTGCTCAACAGCAACGGCATTATTTTAATAATTTGTACATTTTACACACATCATCATATGACATCATTCTTTGGCTCTCATCTTTTCTGTGATACTTGTTTATTTGAGGTGAGAAACGCTCTGCCCTGCTGGCAGAGGTGGCCAGGCTGAGGGAGGAGAGGAACTCTGAGTCAGGAGAAGCAGCAGGGGAGGACTGTGTTTCACAGCAGCCCTGCAGAGGGACTGTCAGCATCACAAACATCCAGCTGCCTCTCAAGGTTGAATTTGTCTGCTCCTCACACAACCGCACAGGTAGCACAGCAATTGAACATTATTGATGTATGAATAAAGACCTGTTTAATTTGATTAACACAAATGTAGTGGCTTGTACTTTGAAAGGACTGATTTTTCTATCTAACCATTTAGGTCGGCCAAGTCACTACTTTTTCATCCTTATCCGCTACGGGCCCTGCAACATCGTGGCCACGCCTCTGGCCACAGCTGCTGATGCTCAGAATGGAGACACCATCTCCTTCCCTACTTCTGTCACTTTGTAAGCTGCACTTCATTAGCTGGTTTGTGGTTACTTCATCTGACAGCTCATGCTCTGCTTGCCTGACAACCATAGCCAATTTGGTGCATTTTAATGTACCAAATTTTTAATCTTTTAGCTTTGTGTCTCATGACTCTATCAATGTGATCATGTGGTGTATAGATTAATGCATTGCTTGCTTTCTCTCCTCGATATGTCAGGAAGGATATTCGCTCATCTTTTGAGATTGATGTGGAAGTCTACAGCCTGGTGAGGCAAAACTGTCTTTGTTACGTTTGTCATTGTAATTATATGAATTGAAATGAAATTAATAGAATGGCAACGTGGATGAGTTTGCACGTTACAGAAGTTTTCCATCCCCCACGTCCACTATTGTTACTCATAACCTCTGTGTTCACATAGACACATACAGCAGATATATTACATATAACTAACTGTATCTTATGTTAAGGACATGAAATATACATTTTTAAAAAATCTGAAAAGTCATATTTATTCTGAAAAGTATTTTCTGAATGTAATTGGTGCTTTCATTTACAGACATGTTTTGCTGCAATGATAAGACCTGATTGGCTTGTTTGGTTGGTTTGGCAGCTTTCTATATATCTTAACATGATGTTAGTTATCAGGAAGCTGATTGCTGATTCATCATTTGCTGATCGGAAATGTCGATTTTCGGGTATAACTATTAAACTAAAAATGATATCAATGTGATTCCAATTGCTCCTTAGCAATGTTTTTATGGTTCAGGAATCTAGTTTCATATCTTTTCTTGTTTTGTTTTTTAAATGTGCCTATTTTTGATCCATTTAGTCCCACACTTCAGGTAGTAGCTGCAACATGGACCGGACCACCACTAAGTCACGGGTAAGTGAGTGGGTGGGTCAGATAATGGGCCACATGTGTGTTTATCAGTGAGAGTTCATTTGTGTTGCATTTACATATTCAGGTCACACCAAGAAAGCTTCTGAATACCATCACAGTGAGTATCCTTTTTTTTCATGCCCTGCTCTTATAGTATCTGTTTTTTTGTTTTGTTTTTTTTTCAAAAGCAATACCTCAACTTTTTCCTTTTGTTTTCAACAGAGATCCAGTAACACTCTGACATGTAAGTTGAGTTTTAATTTGGTCAACCCAGAAAAGGGTTTGGCAAATAAAAAGTCAAATGGAGAAAATTCTCTTTTCTTCCAAATAAACTTCATTTACCCAATAAACTGTCCCTGGTCATAACGGTCGTGTATATTGCTGACTGACCACTTCATGTTTGTTATGAGTTTTCACTCAGCACTTCTTTGTCCTTCAGCTGCAGCTCTTCCTGCTGTCAACACTCGTCGCTCCAGTAACTTTTGTTTGGTGGGTTCCCACAAGATCACCCTGGCCTCACTAGGACACAGCAAGTTCCCTCTGGATAAGGTAATAATCTGATGTTGTTGGGAATGGCTGCTCACACTGTTTATGACATCTTCAGGATTTGAAGGTTAATACACACGGGTTGTCTTAACTCTGGGCCAGATGATTGTGTCTCCTCCTGAAATCTGTACTTAACAGTGTTAGTGACGGCCAGATTGTTGGTCACATGAATAATTGAAAAATTACAAAAACTAATCAATTGACTCAATATCAGTATCACTTTCAGTATAAAACAGGTCCTAGCCACATCAACTTGGATATCTTTGTCAGTTTTGCAAGTGAAAAATAACATATCCTAAACGCAGTTTGATGGATGCAGATATGTAAATAAATATTAATAATATTAGTGCATTTGGTTTTGTACCTCCAGGAGAAGCACAGTGCTGCAGGCACCACTATACATCCCTTTTGTCTTTTTGTTATTCTGTCAGAGGTTTCTCCACATGGGTGGGTTCACTGGTGATGTAACATGTTTGCCCCTCCCTGTCTGCCTCCCCACCCCTTCTCTGTCTTGCTTCCTCCACTCAGATGAAACTTGAAGGCAAAATCAGGAGGCTGCTGGGAGATGAATTTCAGGAAAAGGTTTCAGTCTTTTCACAACGCTGTCGACGTTTCCTCTCTCTTTGATAACCTAACCTCTCACTCTTGATTTCAGTCTTACCAATCAATCGCCGCCTCAGTCTTGGTAGTGTTTGTTTGTGGAGAATGAGTTTCGCTGTATTTGTTCAAACTCTTTTCAAGAGTTATGTTGGCATTTTGTACATTTGTTGTGAAATGACACAGTGTGTGCTATGGGGCAATATATACAAAGCCATATGTACTTGCAGGTACACGAACCCTTGATGTGTTTCTATACCTGAACGTGTTTCTACACCTCTTACATTTAATTTAATTTTACATTGTGTGATGACATTGGATTACTGGAAGGAAAATGGCAGTATGAAACTACATTTCTAGTCATGTCACTGTGTCATTTCACTGCTTTTTCCTGTAGCAGTAGTATATATGTGTGTGTGTGTGTGTGTGTGTGTGTGTGTGTGTGTGTGTGTGAGTGTGTGTTAGTCTGCCTGTGTTAACTGTCTAAACATACAGAAGAATTTCACTCCAAAAAGCTCTACACACCATTGTGAGGCTCACATGTAATGACCCTTGGTATGTCTAACAGTGATAAATGAAACCTCTCAAAAGTACAAGTTGTGGCCACATCTGGTCTCAGTTTGACCAGAGCAGTTGAATTTCAAGCAGCTTTTCTTTACGAAAATGGATAAAGAAGCTCATGTTGGAATGAAATTTTTCAAAATATTCAAATTCCTTGTTTTTTTTGTATGTCTTTTACATCATACCAGTTTAACCAATGGTCTCATCCTTCTTCCTCCCTGATGTGCAGGTGCCCTTTCTTTCTCCTCTAGAGGGCAACATCTACCTGCGACTGGACAGTGAAAGTCACTCTGACGTACAGCACCAAGGCTTCCTGGTCAGTAATGTGGCGTTCTTTATTTTACACAGCTTCCTGGCTACATAACATGTCCATCTTAACAAGCAATTTATTATTATACTTTGTTTAAATCATAAGATTTGCAAAGTAAATAGGAATTAAATTTTTATGTAATTGTTCCCAGACAATGTTTGAATTGATCAGTGGATATGGGGTGTGGCATCGTCGCTATTTTGTTCTGGAGGGATGCAACATGCACTACTGGAACCACCCCAATGACAAAGAAACCAAGGTATGGATAGACCAGCTGACAGACTTGCAGACGAAGTCACTGTTTACTTTTATTCCCTTTAACTATGGTTTTTTTTGTTGTTGTTGTTGTTGTTATTTTGCCTCCCAGGAAGCAGAGGGCAGCGTTTCTCTGTCCGGCTCCTTCAGCCAGTCTGTCAGGCCTGTCAAGAGGGACTCATGTGCTCGACCTTTCACCTTTGAGCTTGTGAGCAACATCCCACAGCAGCAGCAGGACGACAGCCAGGAGGCAATGGCCAAGTAAGATTTCATATAAACATAAACACCCTGAGAAATTAGACCTCTGGGAGCTAATGATATGTGCAGTGTAAATACCAAACAGCAACCTCTGGCACTGAAAAATGAAGCCAATGTGGAAGTGCAAAAAAGCTGCAGTTCCTCGAATAACCACTAGAGCAAGCTGCAGAAGGGAGTCAATTACATTTGAGCCCCATGTTAAAATGTCCGATTTTATGACAGAAAAAAACATATTTACAGCCTGGTTCAAAACATGGCTCTAGTCTCATAAGCTGTTTTTCTACTCCATGACAACTCTGGGGGGG
>JBBMOC010000139.1:41213-88191 GCA_037975185.1 Centropyge bicolor
GGGGGCGAATTTTTTTATAAGGCGTTCGTTTAAAATATACAGCATACATCATTATGCACAATTCATAGCTGTCAATCTAAGTGGCACCACTTTGATTGACAACTAGCCACTGACGGTCTAAAGGGCGTCACCCCGGCTAATTCTAGTCACTGAGTTTGGGAAAGAGATCGTCGTGGGGTTAGCCGGCTAGCAACGCTATTTAGCATTTAACCTAGCTGGTTAGCCGTAGCTAGTTTGATTATTTCGAATAAAGCGGCTTTTTTCAGCCAATAGCGTTCATTCGACCCGCCTCAGCTCCGCCCTCGCTCCACCTCTTTGTCCATATTTGGAGTAACCGGAGGTAGGCTACCAAGATGGCTGCGCACTACGATTTGCTTCATTTTTGCTCTTCAGAAACCTATGGGTGACGTCACGGACACTACGTCCATATTTTATACAGTCTATGGTAAATACACTAAATGTCTTGTATTTCTTGTATGTTTGACAGCTTCAGAACAGATCTTTGTTTCTTGTCTTCATGGGATATAATCAACCTACTCTCCATGTATAAATCCCATTCCTCCCATCTTTTAAGGCAGAAGTTGTTCGACCACTTTTGACCATCTTGCACATTTTGGTCAATGCATGATTATTCATTTATTATGAAAACCTGTTTAAAATAGAATTGCCACTTTTGTTTACAGTAAGAAGGAAGCATGTTGCTCTTCTGGCTACACCCAACTAGTGATGTCACAGAGCGTGTTTTGCTTTTGACAGTTGATGGGAAACACCTTCTGTGACATCAGTGATTGGATTGTGTCTACCAATTTATTTCGAAAAGGCATAATTACTGTTAAGAAAAAGACAAACCTTGACCACTTTTTATGCTCATTTATGAATGTGGTCTTAATTTGGAGGACAAGGGAAAAAAACAGTAGTTGTCATGATTTTACAGTCGGTTTACCTGATAGATGTCAACAGGCTCAGTAGCACCACTTAGAGGCAAGTCTGGCTCTCTGACAGTTCTTACAGTGCTCCTATGATCACAGTACATAACGTGATGGATGTTGTTGTTGTTCAGGTGTTGGTTTTCAGCTGACACCAAACAGGAAAGATTTGACTGGATGGAGAAACTCAACCAAGCCCTTTTGGACTTTCACACATGGAACCGAACATCGGCAACCCAAACAGAATGTCAGCAGTCCAACACATCCAGCAACTTGAGGGAGAGCATACTGTAACTACATCAGCAATCTGAGAGCTGCAGGGAGATAAGCTCCTTTCTTATCGGCTCTGTTTCACTGTTGGAATCAAACTGCCTGATTATAAACATATGGCAGACGAAACATTATGCATCTCATGTTGATTGATCTTTGGGAGATTTCTGTTTGATTTTCATACTGTTGTTTTTTTTTTTCTTTCTTTTAATCTGAATCCAATCATTACTGTTGGTTTACACTTTTATTTGCCAAGTTACACTTGCCATTTGAATATTTTTAGTTTTTCTTCATCGTGGTCTTGTGGAAATCATATTTTATTTTGACTTGTTTTTCTGTGGCAAGCAGCTGCTTTTGCCTTTATTGGCAATGTTTTTTTGGTCACTTTCAGTTGCTCGGATGAAACTTCTCTTGTAGCTTATATATTTTTGAAGGAATTTACACATTTAGATTCATATTGTATTTTTGTATCATTTAAACTCAAAGGATAAGCAAATTTATATAGAAACACTAATAAGTATTGAAGGAGAGGGTAATCTTTTTTTTTTTTTGGAATCATCCTTTTTATTGTTTCATTAAGAAAAAATGTCTATAGCGATCAAAACCATAATAAATAAAGTAATATGTACATAATAATAGACAAGATAACAAATTTATACTGAAAAGTAAAGTATTCAAAAAAAACAAGGGAAAAGAAAGGAAAATAAATTAACAATACAGATTCCAACTTCAGTTTATATTCCCATGAACCCGCCCCCACATTAACTAACCTGCATGGATGAGAAGCTTCCCAAGAGTTTCCCAGCCTTGTCTCCCCACTCTTACCAATTTAGTTTAGGTCTAAAAAGAGAGTACTCTGCTCTCTTAGAGAATTTTTTCTTTTATTAAACTTATTTAGTTTTGAATATGTCTGAGAGGGCAGAATTGGTGAGGATACTTTCCCAATCTTTTGATTTCACTCATATACCTGTGGGGGGGGGTTTCTGATCAAGCTTCTTATGAGTGACAGATGGTTGAATTAAGACTCCCCTAACAACATTAATGCTAGCTAATGTTAGAATTGGAGTTCGTCTTAGTCACACGTAGAGCGTCTGCTTCTTTCTGGTGAAATACTGATTTTGGTCGAGGGCCCAGCCGATCCATCGTGTGTGGAAGTTAGTTCAGGTTTTTGTTCCACTGATCCACCAGATATTTGGCTGTTATTTCTCAAAAAGTGCTGTAACAATGCTGAGTACTTTTATACTGAAGAACTAACACATTAAAATTTGTACCTATCCCCCTGGAGAGCACATGTCACTACTGCCTTAGGGTTTTACTTCCCTCCCAATGACCTGAAGTGCTCACTCATATCCCAACTACATGATTTGTATTACTGCACAAAAATAAACCCACGTGCTATGTACATTCTGAACACCCTGTTATATATGTCAAAAAGTGGATGAGAGAGAGCTGAAGTAAAAGAGGGGACTGTGGTGATGCTGCTACTATGGATGTAGTCTGTTCTGTCCAATGTTCTTTTCCATGTATTTCCACTTATCAGTCTGTCACTTTGTTATAAATGTTAGTCATGTGTACTCTCATTCTATGCACTTAAATGAATGTACCAATAAAATGCTGGGTTGAAATGGCTACAAAAACAGTTTTTAATATGATGGAATATGTCAAATTTTTAATTACTCATCAACATTATATATCATATCTTTAGACTGTTATTTCAAACATCCCAGACAGAGATTTAATGGGTTAAAATATTTCCCAGGTCTTGTAAATACTACTCTTCTCCTGTATATATACGTTTACATTGACTGGTGGAACCATAGATCTGAGAGAGTCTGGCAGGAAGGCAGCTCAGGTCAGGAATGTCATACAGGAAGTGGTCTAGAATTAGACTTCCTGTTCGTCCCATAGCTCCTCTGGGCGGAGGCGCTGCTGGGTGTTATGGAGCTCAAGGTGATGACAACAACAAGGGGAGGGGAGTGCTTGGTTCTGCTCTCAGGACCCGCACAGCTGCGTTGAACGGGCTACACTGGCTGTTTCAGTGTATCTTACAGCCTGGGTGCTGGGCGGCGGTCAGTGCAGTGAACTTCGGTGGGTTTGTCACCTTCCACAGCTTTGACACGTTTCAGGGCAGCAATTTACAGTTCGGTAAAGAAGAATAATGTAATGCTGGAAGACATTTTCCCAATGATATACTGCCCCTTTAAAACTCATCATAATGTGATCTATGTACATATAATCAACATGTATCTGTATTGTTGTCATCCAAGTGTCTATATATTGCCATCTATTGCATGTGTATCCTAAGAGATGGATCCCTCTTTACTGAATCGAGGAACAGACTGTAAAGCCCCTTGAGGCAAATTGTGATCTGTGATTCTGGGCGATATAAATCAAACTGGCTTCACTGCAAAAACTCAAAATCTTACCAAGTCTAGTCAAAATATCTCATCACACTTAATATAAGACACAATCACCTAACGAGTAACATTTCAGTAAGATACAGTAACTTGTTTTTAGACGGTGCATCTTGAATATCTTGTTAAGTGAAACAGTCTTGAAAACATCTTGTTTTGAGTCATATCTCAGATGAAACAAGCTTTTTTGACATAAGGTTTTTAAGCTGCTGTGCTATTTGTAAGAGATGAATCATCTTGTTTCAAGTTAACTCGAAACTTCACAATACAACTAAAATATAGCTAATAATGAGTTTTTCCAGCTAATTTCAAGATCTTGTAACATATTGTCTTATTTCAAGAAATCTTATCAAGACAATTTTCACTTGTTCCATTGGCAGATTTTTTTCACTTATTACAAGCAAAAATATTTTGTATTATTATTTTTTTTACTTATTTTTTGAGGGGCCTTTTTCCACAGTTTATTCAAGAGCATCACTTTGCACATGGCAACCGTATTTGTTGTATGAGGTTTTAGCTTTAAGTCCCACATTTTTGTGAAAATCTAAATATAAAAGTATCCATAATATAAGAAACACATGATGACAATGATGATGATTCTTGTCAATGTATGGCTACAGCTCGATTCTCAATCACTTCTCTGGACTGAGCCAAATGTCTCTATAGCTCCAAGCAACCAATGCTATGAAGTACAAATTGTTTTCTTACTCTTTGGTTTAGACATTCCTTGATTTGATTTGAATCAGATTTGTTCCAATTTATACTATCATAGTTTGTCTACTTTGGTTGAAAGTACAAAAGAAAAGTACTTTTATTCCTTAAAAGTAAGGTGTCAAAAAAAGCACAGGTATTAGATCAGCACTGATAATAGAGTACTGTACCTGACCATAATGACAACTGATGGTAATTGACTCACTGTGTGATTCAGTGATGAATTATGCTATATGATCATCTCATGTGACAGGTGATCAATGGTCCCTGGATGTGTCTGTAGTGTTGCTTTTATTTAGATTATTGTGGTTATTATATTATTTGTTCGATCTTGTCAGTCAAATCAAAATGATTAGATCAAAGTCAGACTCATGACACTTCTGGTATCATATGGAGTTTAATTGAGGAAAATAGCTCTAATATCACTTTAGCTGCTAAATCCCCCACTCTGTTCACCAGCTACTGTCGTTGCCTTCTTGTCTCTCCACTGATGGTCACCTCTCCTCAGGTAAGGAGCTGTGGGCGGTGGTCAGCAGTGCTCTGGCTCTGGCCCGACAAAACCCCACTCCATTCGTATCAGCGGTGAGGATAGTGGAGCGGGAGGAGGCCCTGGACCGAGCTCTGCTGGAGGAGAGAGGGGGCTCCAGAGGCAGCAGCAGGCCCCTGCCCCCAGGACGACCTCGCTGCTGGAGAGCATGCTTCTTCCAGGTCCCACTCATACAAACATAAGATAAGATAAGATAAGATAAGATAAGATAATTCTTTATTGATCCCCCATAGGGGAAATTCGGGTGTTGCAGCAGCACAAGCTTACAATCAGATAGATGTATAAAGTATACAAAATAAAAACTATAAGAAAAACTATATAAAAAGTGCAAGTGGAACCTAATTAAAAAAAAAGTACAAGTGGAACCTAATTAAAAAAAAAGTACAAGTGGAACCTAATTAAAAAAAAGTACAAGTGGAACCTAAAGTGGCTTAGTGAAGATAAAGTGACAACATCAAATAACAAAACAGCAGCAAATGAGAATATGAGGTAGATAATGCAGCATAGTCATGTCACATGACCTTTGACAGAGCTCCCTTCCGTCTGTCCTCTCTCACATGTCCTTTCTCTCAGGTACTAGAGGAGGCGGTTTCTGCGCGGTTCCGCAGTGTTTCCTACCTGCACACTCGAGGACCAGGTCTGGCGGGCCACCTCTCTGCTCTCCAGCACGGTATCATGGCTGACCTGGCCACCGTACGCCACCTGCTGGAGCACTGTGTGCCACCTCACTACCAGCTGACAGGAGCCTACCTGAGGGCCAGCCACCACTGTTTACATGCTCACCTGGCACAGGTCGGTGACCTCCTCACTATGTCGACTACAAATCTGTGACAATTCCATGGACCGGAATTATATATATACTTTTTTTTTTTTAACTTTATTTTTCTTCATAACATACAATAACATAAAACATGGAGATGTGCCTACCAGTTTCTCACTTTCAATTGACAATACAAATATTGGGTTGGATAAAATTAAAAGTAAAAAACAAGCAAACAAACAAAAACCCACCAATATTCCCACCCACATATACATATTCATAAATACTTATACATATATTTTAACACATACCTATATACATCTTAATTAAAGTGGAGAAGAGGAGGTAATCATAAGTGAGGTATCGCCTCGGTCAATGGTGCCCATCTTACCCTAAACTTGTCCATTTTCAATTGCAACCTTGCAGTGATCTTTTCCATGCTATATACATTCTTCACTCTTTCCCTCCATTCTGTTATGCTAGGAGGCTGCGGTTCTAGCCAGGAGGCTGTTATAGTTTTCTTTGCTACTACAAGTAAAATTCTGATTAAGTAGATCAAACTCCTATCTATTGAATGATTTGAGAATATACCCAAAATTGCTAGGGCCGGATCTAAATTAATTTCGATGTTAAGAATCTGCTTGATTTCCCTTTGAATATTATTCCAAAAATTTGTGAGTTTGGGGCAGTCCCAAAATATGTGAGTAAAGTCCCCTACTAGACCGCAGCCCCTCCAACACAACTTTGATGAATTGCTATATTTTGATGTAATAATTGGAGTATTAAAGTATCTAATTTTTACCTTCAAATTCCCTGTTAGTTAATTTATGTCCTGCTTTAAATGTTTCTTCCCATTGCTCATCTGTTATTATGATAATTGCTTCTAATTCCCACTTTTCTTTTATGTCCAGTGTGCTGCATTCTGATTCTTCTTGTAATGCTTTATATATTTTTGATATAACCCCTTTTTTTGATTCTTTCTCTGTAAATGCTATTAGTAATTCCTCTAATTTGGAAGGTGTTTTGCAGATATTTTCCCATTCCTTATGCTTCTGGAGGTCGGAATTATATTTTTAATAGGCAGTTATTTTTGCTATGGCATTTACCAACTGGAGTTTGGAGATCATTCATAATTCTAATCAACTGTTTTCAAACTGGTGACGACCTCACTATACACATGTAAGTGATACTTGTGGCCTAGGTGAGCAGCTGGGACCTGGAGAGTGGTGAGATCTTCGCTGTGCTCAACTGGGTGCTCCACATCTACAACAGGTGAACTCCACATCCAGTCCACATTCCGTGTTGTGTTCTTTGGATGTGGCTCTTTGTGCTTTAAAATGGTTTGTATAGTGTGTAGCAAATTTTACACTCAGGCTAATGTAGGTTTGAATTTGAGATAGCGTGATCTCTTAAGTTTGAATGGAAGGCATTGAATACATCACTTTGCCTCTGTAGGATAAGACTCTTACTGTACATTTCATATACAGCTGATAACCTTTAAAACACACTTTCTCTCGCACATTTCTTATCTCTTATTTACAACCTATGATAGAGTGAACCACAAAGCCGTTGATTAGTGATAATGACTTATAGTAAAAAGTGTATCCAAGTGGCATTATCACGATTTTTCATTCAACTTTCCCATAGTAACAATTTTGAGCGTGAATGGTGGACATTGTTTAGCATCAAAAGCTCAGAGTGTGACAGTCTTGATTCGGCAGCCCAGACATGATGGGTCATCCAGAGCTGGTGGCTGAGGTGGAGAAAGAAGATCTGGGACCTCTCATCTCCACCGAGGGACTGGAGCAGCTGCAAAGCAAATACGTGCAGAGTGTTCGGGTGAGTTGACCACAGGAAGTCGACCACTGTCAAGAGACGGTCCTGACTCGGTTTGGAAAATGAATTAAAAAGACATTATACAGTCTGGATGTACATAGGACTACACATTTTAATACACTTACATCCCAACATTTTTTGATGAACATCCGTTGGGTTTTTTTTTACATTATGGCTGAACATAATGTTATCTTTGCATATTTGGAAAATTTACACATATTTAAGATGAGACTGTGTAGAAACCATTTATGGCACAACTTGTAATACTGAGCAGATTAAATGTGTGTGTCCATGTTGTTGCTGTTATAGAAGAGTGTATCAGAGTGGATGCACAAAGCTCTACAGGTGGAGCTGCAAGACTGGCAGAGAGACCAGGAGCCAGATACAGACCATGAAGGTTTCTACCAAACCAGCCTGCCCACGATCATCACACAGGTATACAGATCATACAAGTACACAGTAAGTACACACACATACACACACACACACACACACACAGGGAGTGCCATCAGTGTAAACACCCAGAACACAGCTCATCTCCTCCTACATAAGTGTGAGTCATTGGATCCTGGCTCTGGAGCTGGACCAGCTCTTTGCCCTCTGACAGATAACTGGCTGGGCTGTGGAACTGAGCTCAATTGTGCACAGTGTCTTAGAGAAGGCCTGGAGAGTGTTGACTTGATTGGTTCGGACGATGTCACAGCTCCTCTGCTGTTCGCTGATGATACTGTCCATTTGGCTTTGGAGTTTTTGACAAGACCGGTCTGTGAACTGAACCCAAATGCACGACTCCAAAACCAAAAGTTCAAAATAAAAGTCTTTAATGAAAATGGGCAAACTGAAAATCACTCTGAAGAGGAAAAACTCTGTGACAAGAAATGCAGAAAAGTAGCAACTAAAATTCACTCTTTTGAGGTAGCAAAAAATGAGAGAAAAACCAGAACAAAGTACAAACAGAAAATCACTCACTTGAGGAAAAATACTTGGCAAACAATGACTAGATAAAGTAACAAATGAAACAATAACCTGACATGAAAAATATTAGGGATGAGCCGGATACTCGCTTCAGACGAGTATCCGTTACGGATGAAGCATGTTTGACGAATACGATTATGATACGAGTAAAATATGTTAATATCTGTGTTCGTGCTGAAGGAAAATCCTCATTGTGGAACGGACTGTCTTCGCGCTCTGTGATTGGCCAGTCACACACAGCGCCCGCCCCTCCTTACACAGACACATCTCTGCCATAGACTGTATGGTCTCTGCACGTCTCTCCCAACATACGCGCGGTGCATTTAATAAGACAGAGCTGAAAATGGCTCGCGTCGCGTCGGTCACTGCCTCCGCTCCGGTCGGATTTTTTTTTTTTTTTTTTTAACCGTCTGCTTGCTCTTAGTTTGGCTGGTGATATGAAGTCAATTGAAAAACTTTGCTCGTACTGAACGCGGTGCTTTTGAGAAGAATACAGTGAACAAGGCTGACATATTATTTCCCTGTCAGCCATCACTGGATGTTTGCATGAATCATGAAGTTAACACAGATCATTAAAAATAAACAGTCTCACAGACCACTTACACACATACACACATATAGCTGTAGCTGAACACACAAATTAGCCTATATTAATATTTTTATTGTATGTGGCTGCATGCAGTATCTGACACTTTCTCTCTGCAGTTCATGAAAATAATATTATAAATATTATTGAGATATACTGTATATAGGCTTTGAATACAGTAGATTAGCGACTTCTGATCAATCCATATCAATTTCAGACTTAAAATAATGTAGTTTTAAGCCCCACCCATTTCTGCACTCACTTCCGGTTTAAGCCCCGCCCACTCCGAATACGGATACAGATACAGATAATGTAGATGGTTAAACAGATACAGATACAGATAGTGGTGTACTCGCTCATCCCTAGAAAATACATGGATGGCGTGGAAAGCTGCTCAAACAAGACGAGACAAACTGGCACAGGACAAAGGGAGACGCAGACAATATATACATGAGGAAGTGGGTGAACAGGTGGAAACAATCAGGGCGGGGCAGACAATCACACTGGCGGGAAACACACTAGGAAGGGCAAGTAATCTGAAACGAGAGGGAGTTAGATTTTCAAAATAAGACAGGAAACACAAGACAACACACAACATAACAAAATCTAACTTAACATATTCTTCTTGACGTAACAGTTTTCTCTGGTCACAAGCAGTGGGTGGTGTGTAGCGGGTCTCCACTCCCTGAAAACACTGTTTGTAATGGCCTTATGTGTTTATTGCTCCTTTAAATTGACCTCAATTTTATTCTCATTTTAAACATACTTGCAGCACTTGAATCCGTTTTCCAGCTGTGTTGGTGCAGTGCGGGTGTGGGTGTCATCAGTAGTGGTGTCTGTTTGTGTGACTGTGGTAGATGCTAGAGGAGAACGCCCGGGTGGCTCTGATGATCGGAGAATCCCTACGAGATCAGACTATACAGATGGGACTGTATGAGATGGAGAACCTCCTGAACAGGTTGGTTGGAGTTGTGCTTCTGGCTGCCTGTCTGATATTGTATTTTCAGTGTGTCTCAAACACGCTTGGGCAAATCTTTGCCTTCACCTCTATACTTTTACATCACAGGTTTCGAGAAGCTCTGGTGGAATTCGGGAAGGAGCATCGCAGGAATCTGAGCAACAACAAAAACAAGTTCTACCTCCACTATCTGCTGGCCTCCATCAGCAACTGCATCATCCTCAAGTGAGATACTAGAGTGGTGGTTAATGACCACTGACAAAGCTTTCAGAGCTTTTCACAGCTTTATTACACAAAAGCTTGCACTTATTTTGGACAGTTTGGGAATATGTTCATGGGTCATTCCAGAATTGGAGGACATTTTACGTGCCACCCATCAAATTTTAAATAATCCACATACAAAATAACAAAACATGCAGTTTCTGAGTAAATTTACTTGTCCTGAGAGCAAATCTAAAAAAACTAAAAGAAAAGAATGCTTGAAAATAGTTTTAAAATACCAAATAAGTCTGGAGTACCCCCTAAAATGCCATTTTTCTCTTGTCCCTTCCCCCTAATGAACAAATTGAATCTCAAATAAAACAGTTAAAATGAAAGTTAAATTTCATTTTTTTTTGGTATTATTTGTTTCATTGCTGTCTCTTGTAGCTGTGGGAACATTTGTTTTAATAAAAATAATATTTCACATAATAATAATTATTCATGGAACATGTGTCCCCCAACATGGACGCAACCCTGTTACCATAACCTTTTTAGCATGGTAGAAGAAGAAGAAAGCAGTGAATCACATGATATGCTGGACTTCACATCATCAAACAGTTTTCCAAAAGAATGAGTAGCAAAGTTATGTCCTCTCTTCTGTTTTTCATATTTTTATAACATAGTTAGCCTTGATTGAATGTCTCACTCTACCTCATGCAACCCTGTTATGCCTATAATCAGAATAAGACAATTTTTATTTTATTATTTATCTTATTTTCATAGGTAAGTTTGTCCTCTTCCTCAGCAGTAACAGCTAGCTAAGCAGCTAGCTTCTACTGCTGAGAGAAAGCTAGCATTAGGATGGATTTGCAACCCTGTTACTGTGATATGAGTAACGTTGCACCAAGTATTGTAAACACCAAATAAATCATGTGAGAAAAATTGTACCATTTATCTGTAAGCTGAGCTAATCAAGCTTTTGATAGTTTATTACCTATTATTGATGAATATGTAGCAGAAGTGAAGGTTTATTTTACAAGAATTTGGAAGCCAAAATGTCCTCCAATTCTGGAATGACGTTGGCAAGCATCACAAGCATTGTGCTAACTGTTGCTCGGAAAGAGCCAATTTATACTGTAAATAGCAGAGAACTAGGAAAGGAGATGATCTTGTGTGTGCTTTGTTTCTACATAGGGAAACAGTTGGACAAAAGCTTTTCATCACCAGAGGCTAACCACAGAAACACCTGATATTCCGTTAAATTTTTGCATATTACCATCACAAATTTATCTACAACCTAGCTCTTAAAAAATGAATGTGAGATGTAGCTTTTAGTGTTTTATTAAAGAGTCCAGGTTTTATTGAAGTGGTGCTGTCTATCCAGTTCTTCTCCCGTCACGCCAAATGACAGGAACTGGCTTGATAAAAGCCAATACATAAAACAAATCAGGGCCTGAATAACAGTCACGGTGCCTCTGTGTTTGGTGCAGGAAGTCCACAGAGAGCCTGCAGCAGCAGCAGTCGTCCCGCTCGGCAGGCCTCTTCTCTCGAACTCCTCCCAACCCTCTGGCAGCTCTGGACCGGGCGGTGAGACGGGCGTGTCGCCTGGTGATGGATCAGCTCCTGCTGGACCTTCAGCCGTTCCTCCCGGGCCTGCTGACTCGACCCTGGCTGGTCCAGGGACACCCCACCCCCAAACTCTGCCACATCCTGGAGCACGAGCTGGAGCTGTACGGCCGTGTCCGACCACCCTGCCGACAGGTCACAGCTTCACTCTGTTTCTGTCCCCACTTTCATTCTGTCTGACTGAAGTAGAATATAAATACTTCAACACCTAAAAACATGTAATCAAGTCCTTCATATCCTGAATTTCAGAGGAAAATGACACTGATCATTTTTTAATTTTTGGCACATTTCTGTTCATCTCTATCTACTTGGTTCATTAAAATTGTTTATTAAACTGAGATTTAATTTAGCAGATGCTTTTATCCAAAGTGATGTACATGTACATAGCGATGGAACAGCCATCGGATCGAACCACCAACCTGAGCTACAGCCACCCTGAAACACTGTCACGTACAGTAGCACCCTGCATTTGACCTCTCCAAACCAGTTTCTGAAAGAAGCGTCTGCATTTGGGGCTGCTTGAGCTCATTGCTCTGAACCTTGTATGTGTGGTCAGCATGTCGGCTGAATCTTGATTTTGTGTCCACAGCGTCTGCAGGAGGAGGCCCAGTGGCTGATGGTGGTGGAGTACGTCAGGGCTCTGATGCAGAAGAGGCTGGTGTGTCGCAGCGCAGAGGAGAGGAGGCAGCTCGCCCAGCAGATGGTTCAGGACGACCAGCAGTTTAGAGAAATCTTCCACGGCCTGGTGAGGAGGAGCTGACTCTTACTGTCATTCCTCAAATAGGTTCATTAATGTATCAAGTGTTCTACAGATTTTGTAGATGTAATCAATCATCCAGCAGAGATGGGTGAGAGCCCTAAACACAAATTATGTCTAGACCAGTGGTTCCCAACCTTTTCCAACTCAGGGCCCACTTTTAAGTCTCAAAAATGTTCGTGGCCCACCTTTGATTCCATAAATACGGAGGCAAAACTATGTGTTCCCAGAGCGCTTTTTTATTGAAGATGAAACATAAAGGACTGAACTGAATACAATAGAAACCAGATGGAAGCTCCACAGTCACAAACACATCATCTGTAACATGTTCCAACACCACACACACACAAACCCGTCATTCAAGGAGCTGTGCATCAGCACCACACAAATATCAGAAATGACAACTAAGGGGCTGTATGTAACAAGCTAATTAACAAATGATTAATAAATTACACTATCCTTCAACAACAGAGAAATGCATTCTCATAAATAACAATTTGACATCAAATATCAGATTCAAACAAAAGAAGCTCATTAAATGGAAAGGCTTACAAGTAAACACAAATCAGATGTAAACATGATGTAAATTCTGCTTTGGTCCGGCCCAAAACAACAAAAGTTCCTATCTCTCATTTCTAAAAACAAGACAAACTAATAATAAAAAGAATATTTGAACATCTATAATATCATTTTAAATGTAAGTGATTTTTAACATTAAGGACATTATTCTGTTTATTTTTATATAATTACACTTTTCCCACCCCCATACAAAAGTCAAAATATTTTGGAAATGATTTGGCGGAACACTTGCAATACCTTCGCGGCCCACCAGGGGGCCGCGGCCCGTAGGTTGGGAATCACTGGTCTAGACAACTTATGAGTATATACTAATTATTGTTTATGCCACTCTAGAGTAGTAGTACTAGAATTAATGGGTCGAACACTGAACTGAACATTTTTGCCATTAAAATGTTAGAAATGAAAACATTTCCTCACACTTTTATCCTATAACCGCTCCAGTCAAATGTGTCGATATATCTATCTGCATTCAAAATCCGTATCAGTCAAACACATGTGTCTGCAGGAGGGTGAAGGGTCAGTGCCTGAAGTGAATCCTTTGGCCTTACTGCCTGTCCTGGCTGACTTCATCCGACTCAAAGACCCTGGCATGCTCACCCTGGAAGTTTCTGGACTGGCAGCCAAATACCCGGACATTGGGTAACCTCACCTCCCAATTAATAGTAGAGTAGTTGTTAAATTACCAGTAGATATCTACAATTTAAAAATGTTTCTCTGTCCCCACAGTGAAGAGCATGTGTCTGTGCTGCTGGACATCCGTGGAGATGTGTCCAGAGACGTCAGAGGAGCTGTACTGGATTTGCTGGAGCAGAGCGCCCCCCCTCTGCCGGCAGGATACCGGCCCATCTTCACTGACATTCTGGTGCCTCCCTCCACCATGGCCTTCTGTCTGCCCACTGTCAAGTGTGCATGACAGGGACTGAAGCTGCGGCCGGAACCCAGACTTTCACATTCAGATTAGGGTGGATCTGGTTTCCAGGAACACCACCAGGCCGGGTGCCCATACTTGCTCTTTTTTTCCCATCCCACTCCCAGTGTCAGACACATCATTTATACTGGGAGCTGCCCAGTGTTTCCATAACTGTCGTGTTTTGTTGCTCACAGAACTAGGTTGATGGTTCAGGGCCTTGCTCTAGGGTTCTTTTACAGTTTATATTGAGCAAGGGGAAACTGACACATTTTCTTTTCCTTAACCTACAATTTACCAGGGATTTGAGCTGGTGACTTGCTGGTCCAGGTCCAACCTAAGCTGGAACTCATTCGTCTGGTAAAGTCTTGAATCTTTGATCCTCTGTAGCTAAATTGGGTACAAGGGCTGCTTTAATGCCTTGAAAATAGGAACGGTAAAACAATGTCTTCTACTCTGTCACTTGTAGTCATGATTCTTCAGTGATTTCAGTGATTTATCTGCTTGGAGTGATTTTCTATATAACACTCAGAAATCCTTTACCAGAACGTCAGTAACCTGCACACAGCACTCTCTGTGTGTGTGCCAACTTGGCTGGTGCATGATGCAGATTTTAAGGTTCAAATTGCTGTTTACTGTAGCAGACTTTATAACACACTTTGTGGACAGTACTTTCTACTGAACAAATCCTTTGAAACACCATCAGTGAAATTCCATTCACCTTTATTGTGTTTGAGTGGCAGCAGACATTTTAGAGGTAGATATCTAAAAACCTCAGCACACGAAACCAAAACAGTTTGCATGGCTGCATATTACTACTGAAAGGTTTTGGGATTTTTGTGACTCAGTGAACTGACACTTTAAGTGGCATCCATCGCATACTACAGTTTCAGCAACTGGATGATCAGTAACTTGTGACACCTTTCTGAATCCTGACCAGCATTTCAAAAACACCACCAGACAGCCATAGAAGAGCTTTGAGATAGTCAAATTCTACTCATATATCTTAATTCTCAATGTAACTGCAAGGCTCTGATACTTCCTGCAGAAGAAAAAAACTAATGGATTTTGAATTGGCAAATCAATATACACATATGATGCAATGTTAATGTTCCATGAAAAGTGAAACACTGTTAAACTGAACGGTTGTTTGCAGTATGTCACGGATAAAGGTAGATATATCAATTACAACATATGATATATGACTTTTAGAATAAAGCACCATCACATTACAGTGTGGATTTAAGACTAAACATGTTTTTTCAGTGAGGGCTCCTGGACTGTGAACTATCCTACCTGAGGAACTGAGGCTGCTAATTCATTACTTTAAAATCACTTTCTCATGAACTTGTCTTTTTGTATTTGTTATTTTGTCCAGTTTTATCCTGTATTGTTGATATTGGGTGTTTTTAAATCTGATTTTTTTGTTGTTGTTTTTTTTTATTTTTTTTGTTGTATTTTGTATATTGAATGTATTTATTGTATTTATGTATTTTTCCCCCACTTTGTTCCTTTTGAATATTGTTACCTTTTATTATTTCAATGGATCTCTGGCTCAGTGCCAAACTCTAAAGCACATTGTAAACTCCATTCATCCATCCATCCATCATCTACCGCTGTGGGACTGTGGGAGGAAGCCGGAGGGAAAACCCACGCTGCACAGGGAGAACATGCAAACTCCACACAGAAAGATCCCAAGCGCCCTGACCAGGACGCGAACCGGCGATCACATTGTAAACTCTGTCACATAAATGTTGAAATAAATGCTTGTAAAAAATGTTCATAGTATTCCTTTTTATACTGTTGCTAGTGTAATGAAAAAGTAAATTAGCTACCATTCACTTTCTTTCTGTTTATTAAAAGCAAAAAAAAAAAAAATCAAAATGTTAAAATGAAGATGATAGTCACGTGACCAAGCGAGTTTGACGTCACTGGGAAAGATGGCTGCCTCCACAGGAACAACGCTGCATCCGTAACTCTGTAGCTGCTCACAGTTAGACTTGTGCACAATATTTCGGTCAAAAAAACAGCTTTTATATCTTAGCGGAGTGTTGTAGCGGCTGTGGCCGAGATGAAGACCTTCTGTGGACGAGCCAACCCGGCCACCGGAGCCTTGGACTGGGTGGAGGAGAGCGAGGAGTACGACTACCACCAGGAGATAGCCAGGTAGCAGAGGAGAGAATCTGCACGCGCTTCACTGTTGTCTTTATTTCTTGTTGGCTTTTATGTGTCATGTGGAAAGCTGAAATCCATCATAACCCTTATGAAAACATGACCAAAGTTTTTGACAGTCATATATGCTGAAAGAAGAACTGAGCTTACAAACACATGCAAGCCAACTTTATTTTGATGGTTTTTATTTGGAGTGTGTCAAACACACTTTTATGCTGTTTATCTGTTATTCATATGTAATTACTAATATGTGTTCTAATCGCAGCCTGGCCCATAAGTAATGTTAGAGTGCAGGTTGGTTGGTAGGCTGGTCACTGTATAACATTTCTCTGTCCTGCCCGGAAGTTGAACCTGTTTATGTTTCAGGTCCTGTTATGCAGACATGCTACATGACCACGACAGGGTGAGTGTTGGAGAACATGACCTCAACCTCTGCTCAAACAATTCACAAACACTCTGATATGATATGACATGGTGATGTTTTCTGTGATGATGATTTCAAAGTAAAAAATATGAGTCAGATGAAATATTTTAGTTCTCATTGCTGTGTGAATGTTGCACGATAGAGTGCCTTCTGTTTATAACTGTTGGTTTATGTGTGTGTATGTTTTCAGAGGGTATCAAAAATCTACACTAAAAAATGCCTAAAAATTCTGTGATTTCCAAAAGGCTGTACACCTCTGATAATATGAATACATTATAACACACTGTCAAACTTACAACTGTCTCTGTTCTTGATATACAGTTTACACTCCATTCATTAATGTCTTTTCTGGGAAACTTGACTGAACTCCAAGGGAAACAAACGTGTCTTTGTTAAATCTCTCTGCAGTGCATTCTTGCTCTTCTTCAGCACTGACATAGCTCATGTACTGTACTTTCTGCCTCCAGAATGAGAAGTACTACCAGGGCATCCAGGCAGCTGTAGCCAGAGTCAAGGCTCGTGGTGAGAAGGTCATCGTCCTGGACATCGGGACAGGCACAGGCCTGCTGTCTATGATGGCTGTCACTGCTGGAGCTGACTTCTGCTATGCTGTGGAGGTAGATTTACTCTTCCTGTATTTACTGAAGGAGAACTGTACAATACCAGGCGCAAGTCCACATATTTTCACTGTAAAGTATCTACTAAAAAGTGCAACCTGTCAGACTTTAGTTGTGACAGTAAGAGTTCTGTAAAGAGTAGCTTAACACCACGCTGAAAAGCAGTGATTTATTTCACTTTGTGGCTAAAGGTTTCAGGGCTGTTTCACCTGCAACCACACCCGACAGTGATGAAGTACACCTGTACATCACTGTAGCAAGGTGAGAAGATAAACCATCAGAGGTCAGCAAAATGAGATGTTCAGGTGGTGTTAAGTTACTCTTTACTTTATACTAAGGCCAAACTTTAGCATGCATGCTAAATTCACTTGCTGTTTGACATGATTGAGCGTTGAAGCTGCATTTTGCTTGATAAATTACTCAAACAGTTTTTTTTGTCAGATTTGTTGTGGATCAAATCATCAAATTGATTTTGTCCATCTATTTGTGACCAACCAATCAATCAGAATAGTTTGAGTGCTACAAGACTTACAGGGCTGTTCTGTCTTGTCACTAACTTACTCTTAACACCTATCGATCTCAAAGCCCAGGAGTGATGCAGCCTCAGATGTCGGTTTCCTTTGTGTTGGCAGGTTTTTAAGCCCATGGCTGAGGCAGCACAGTGCATCGTGGAGAAGAATGGCTTCTCTGAAAAGATCAAGATTATTAACAAACATTCCACTGATGTCACCGTGGGGCCAGGTCAGATAGAATCACTAAAACACACACACACACACAGAATTGCACTACATAGATATTGGTGTCTTTTTTTTTCTGTCAGTTGATTGGTGGAAGCTGTGATCTGTGATTTTCTACAATTAATAAATGGGATTCTCTGTGAGTTGGCAAGGAGCATGATATTTGTTAGTATGTCTGTGCTGATGAGATATGTATTGTGTTTGTAACTTACAGATGGAGACATGCAAATGAAGGCCAATGTTCTGATCACAGAGCTGTTTGATACAGAGCTGATAGGTGAGGGAGCCCTGCCCAGCTATGAACATGCTCACCAAAATCTGGTCCAGGTATGTGTGTGTGTGTGTGTGTGTGTGTTTTACACTGATCATGAACTTTGAAATTTCTTTTATAATAGAAAAGTCTGATTAAGTCAGTGTGGCTAAAGTAAAGTGCAGACAGATTAGCTCTGTGTCCTCGTGTCCCCTCACCCTGCAGGAATGCTGTGAGGCCGTCCCTCACCGGGCCACCGTCTACGCCCAGCTGGTGGAGTCGGAGCTGCTGTGGAGCTGGGCTCAGCTGCAGCCAGTGGAGGTGGAGGGGGCCCGTCTTCTCCCACCGCCTGATGTGGGCCGCTGTGCCGGGGCTCATTCAGTGTGTGACATCCAGCTGAGCCAAGTGTCTCCTCACAGTTTCACCCCGCTTGGTCCTCTCTGCACCATGTTCAGGTGAGAAAGTGAGAAATCTGTCCCCTACTCCGTTGTTTTCTCTCAACATCAGTTTTTCATATCTTACTTTCCCTCACTCTCCGTCCTCCCCCCTCAGTGTGGATTTCAGCAAGCCAGTGAGCAGCGCGTTCCAGTCCCACTCCTCCCGCTTTGTGGCTCAGTCAGGTGGTCGGGCTCAGGTCGTCCTGTCCTGGTGGGACCTGGACATGGATCCCAGTGGGAGCATCGTGTGCACCATGGCTCCCAGCTGGACGTACCCGAAGCCAGCGATGGCTCCGGTGAGTAACAGGACATGATGTAATGATGTTCTGAGTCAGGCTGCTGTCGCCCCCTGCTGATCCCTGTGGTGTGTTTCAGTGGCGGGACCACTGGATGCAGAGTGTGTACTTCCTGTCTGTGGAGAGCAGGGTGACAGAAGGAGAGGAGCTGAGTCTAACTGTGTGCCATGATGACTACAGTCTGTGGTACAGTCTGCAGTCTCACAGGTAACAGCTCCGAGACACTGCAGGGGATATTTTCTGCTTTGCTTTAGACTGTAAAATCCGAGTCTCCTGCAGCCCTGCACATACACAGCAACACTTGATTTGCAAACCCAGTGAGATGAGCTCTCCAAGGACTAACAACTCCCAGGAACAAGAACATTGTCGAGTTATTTCTCCTTTATGTCAATGCCTGATTAATTAGGGCCCGAGCACACTGAAGTGTGAAGGCCCTATTGTAACCCTTAGGATTATTATTATTTTTCTCGACTTTTTTTAAGCCCAAATTGCGGGCACTCAGCTTGAGATAAACGCGAACGCGCCTAACCACAAATTCAGCCCCTCGAGAAATTTAATGAATCCAGTGTCCGCATGAAAATACGAGCTCCATAGCGCCGCCTACGGGCCTGAAAATCAGTCAGGGCAACTGGCTGGGCCTACGGGCCCAAAAATTGGCGTACAGAACAAGCGTTGCAAGACCAACAAAAAAGTCTCTTACGACTATCGTGAATTCCAAACAGGAAGTTCGCAAATTAGCGCTGAAATTCCGAATTTAGCGATTTCGCGCTACGCATTTGAACGAACTCGTCCTAGGGTTAAAATCGGATCGGGTCCATTTAAGCAACAGTTGTTCAGCCATATTGTAGCAAAGGTTGATAACCTTAAAGGATAAAGAAAGTAGAATGTTAACGAATGAAATCATTTAATATTAATCAGCAAATCATATTTCATACATAAAACATGTGCCAGTTCATTCTTTTTCAAAACTTAAACCTTGTTAACTTAAACATTTTTATCACAGCTAAACTCTTAAATTATCCTATTTAATGTTTACAATTTCTTTTAATTAATAAAATCCAGAGGCCTGCATAATGATAAAAGAAATTAACTTAAACAATTCTTCTTATTTTGGGAAAGTAGATTGACCTAATTTCATCTCTAAATGATCCTGAATAAACCCCCAAAGAAACAATAAGCAGACACCAAACAAAATTCACCAGTGGCGTCTCTGTAGTCATCTAAGCATTGATTGAGATTTCCAGTGCTCCTTGCTGCCTTGTCTCCATCTGCTGCATGCTCTCTGGACAAAAGCGCCTCACCTGTGCAAGTGACCTCCTGATGAGCCTTTCCTTCCTCCCTCTACCTGCATGCACTGCATCCACCGCTGCCCTCTGGTGCTCTGGTGCTCTTTGAAATCAATAAGTCTATTTAAGTAAGCAAACCTATGAAAATAATCCGAATTAACAAAAAAACACCACATGACCCAACAAACATCAGTTGGTGACAAAACAAACTCCCCACAGATGGAGTTTGTCCACCTGTCATGGAATCTAATTGTGTAAAACAAAATTATAAAATAATGACTTATGTCTTATAAAATGGGAAACAGGCTGTCTGTCTTTGACTGCTTAATACAGCCATCATTCAACATTATAGGAATCTATAATGATCAAATAGTTGATAGACAGTCTTCAGAAGCAGCTCAATCAATAGAGCTGATCACATAATGTAGATATAGAAATATTATATTGGCCCAATACTTACATGAGTGGACAGTGTTGGGGCATCAGGAATGAAAATGAATTGTGTCAAGTCCAACATGCCTCTGCAGTGGTCCACCCAAACATATCCATGTTTCTGTCTGAGCACAGCACTGTTCAGTTTTTGCTCCTCTTAAAGTGCATTTACATTGATGGGAAGAACATGTCTGCCTTGCTTTATTAGCGAAATTGCAGAACTCTGGAAAAGCAAGCATTTTTTGCTTAAGTTTAACACTTTGAACTTGCATGATTTTTGCTAAGGGCACTTGAGGATTGGTCACCTGATTATTACAATCATCCCTTTGGGAATGATGTTTAGGAATTAACACAGACATCTCATTCAAAAACAGGGAATGGTAATGTCAGTAAATATTTTGGAAGCGAGTACACATAAACCTTGATACTACACATACTATACTGAATAGTGTGTTGTCCTCAGCCAACAGGACCCGCAGACCGGCGCTCTTCCCTCTCGGCCATGTTGTACCTGCCAGGCTCACCTGGTCTGGACTCGGCCACGCTTTGGTGAACTCAACGACAGGCGGCGCACAGAGAGCTATGTCAGCGCACTGCGCAGTGTAAGTGAGCCAACCAGAGTCCTACCTGTCCGTGGATGAGCTTGTTCTCTGATCACCTGCTGTGTAACCTCCAGGTTCTCAGAGAGGACAGTGTGTGTCTTGGCGTCAGTGATGGAAGTCTGCTCCCTGTGTTCGCTCACATGCTTGGAGCCAAAAAGGTCTGTTGGTCTGTTTTGACAATTTGGGCACATGCTGTACTTTTACAAACCAAATACCATCCACTCTGTTGTTGACTTGTCCCTTTATTCTTTTGGCCTCTGCTTAGGTCTACAGTTTAGAAAACTCCCGAATGTCTAAACAGGTCATTGAGAAGGTAAATGAGAACGACTACCTGCCTCCCTCATCTTCCTCATCTTTAAGAAGTTTAAGAACTTTCAGTTATCAACACAGACATGTAGAACACCAGAGGCAGTGGTGGAGCAGTGCTGATGCTACTCATTTCTCTGTGCAGGTGTTGGAAGCAAACTCACTGAAGGGAGGTGTTGAGCTGCTGGAGATCAGGCCGGAGCAGCTGAGCAGTAATGATCTGGGAGAAGAACAGGTACTTTGGAGTAAGACTTTGACAGTGACGTGCGATGCTGTCTGCCACAGTGTCTTTGTTGGCATTACCATCAGGCAGTGGAAAATTCAATGGCTGACACAGAAAGACTTTAGAGCTGTACTAATCCACATTTCTATACTACCCAATGTGAAACAACATGTTTTATACTAAAGTGAATTGGTGGCTCAGTCAGATGAGTGTCTGCCCTGAACACAGAAGGTCGTGGGTTCGATCCCAGCCTGAGCTTTTCAAGGTCCCTCCTCAGTCAGATAAGGTCCTGCCTCTGGAAGCTGTGAAGTGGGCTGGTCATGCTTTTTGTGAATTTCCCCACTGTGGGACGAATAAAGGCTTATCTTATCTTATCTTATCTTATCTTATCTTATCTTAAAGCCACCGTCTCTCTCACCACCTCAAAAAGTGATACATACATCATTAAAATGAAATGAACAGTATATTAAAATCCATAAAATACAAATGACTCTTTGAAGCATTTTAGCACTGTTTAGCTCATTTCATTTTTTTAAAGTTTTTTTTTTTTATTTAAGGCATATTTCATGAGTTGCTGGAGACTGAAACAGCTAAAAGGAAAGTGGATATACGACCTACTTTGATCAGGTAGCTAGAAACGATCAAGTCGAGTTTTTTGGTCACATGTAATCATATAAGGTACAATCAGAGTGAAATGTAATCCTGCCACTTCCTTCAATTTGTGCGCTGGCCTGAAGCAGCTACAGCAGGGAAAGAGGCTGTTATCCAGCTGATCCTCTCAGCTGTGTGCTTGCAGTGCCAGCTGTAAGCCAGCTCTGCATTTTTTGGAATTCAACCCATCTAATATTTAAAACCAAAAATCTCATCTAAATGTATTTTGCGCAATGTGGCACTCTAATAAACAGTCAGCAATGTGTACATGAGTGGAGTGAGTGTAAGGCATCTGTCTTCCAGATCTCAGTCCTGATGGGGGAACCATATTTCAGCACCAGCCTCTTACCCTGGCACTCCCTGTTCTTCTGGTACTGCCGCACCGCCCTGGCAGGCCTTCTCCGGCCCAACGCCACCATCCTGCCCTGCTCGGCCACGCTTCACATGATGGCTGTTGAGTTCCAGGTCAGATAGATGGGAGTTTTTCCATGTGTTCTAATTACCTGTAATGTTTCAAAATACAGCATCAATCCATTGTTGTTTTTTGTGGAAACAATTTCATTCAGGGCCTTTGGCTTTTTTAGGAGTCCTCTATGGAAGAATTTTTAAGATCTTTAATGCAAAGTTCTAAATGGCTAGATTTACATTTTGTATTAGCATAACAGAGTAATAATTATTAAAGATAAAGGGAAGTCCTGTTGAATTTGTGGTGTCTGTTAGGATCTGTGGAGAATACGAGCACCGTGTGGAACATGTGAGGGCTTTGATGTCACACCCATGGATGAAATGGTCCAGGTAATAATTTCCTGTGGAATCTCCAGAAAACTGTGTGTATTTCCATAATAAAGAATCATAATCCATAAGAGAAAATCCGTAACAGAAGGTGGACACCTTTATTAAATATTTGTGTATATAAGTCGTTTTTGAATTTATGTGTTTCCAAAATCATTGATTTAAAAAAAAAAAAAAACTTCTTTTGAAAATAACCTGCCACATCTGCCCCCTCAGCGATCTCTGGATTTCCACGAGTCCCGTGAGGCAGAGCCCCACCCTCTGTGGGAGTACCCGTGCCGTGCTCTTACCCAGCCTGCAGCAGCCATGACCTTTGACTTCACACAGTGCCTCCCTCAGGAGCCAATCAGCAGTCAGGGCTTGCTGCCTTTCACAAGGTACTGACTTTCCTTCTGCATTCTGTATGAGATCAGGAACCATTCAAATTAGAAAACCTGGTTCATTCTAAGACTACAATACTTCAGTTCAGAAATGGCAAGACTAGAAAATAGAGTATACAGGTACTGAATATTCATTTGGTGTAAAATGATCTTCTAAGTCTGTTTACGCCCAAATTAATGTTTATATATAGACCGCTCTCATATATGTCCTTTAGAGCTACAATGTGTTAGTCTAAGAACCTAAATGAGAATTAATATAATGCAGCTTGTTCCTATTAACTTGTGACCAAATAGACTACAGGTTTTTCTTTGCCAACCCTGATGTTTGTTAACAGGCAGGCCCAGATCTCCTCTACTGACTGATGACAACAGATTCATTGCTCTGTACACAGAGAAAAGAATCATTTCCTTTACAAACAATAGTTGTATTGTGAATGAAAGCGTAACTGGTTGTGTGACAAGTTCACACATTTGAGACCTTAGTCCCATGAGAAATTTGATAGAACCCCACTCATTTAGTGTCTGATGGCCCCACAGACATGAACCGAGCTCCCACAGACAGACACAGTGTTTACAGAGGATTTGTACTCACCTGTTCCTCCACATTTTCTCCATGTTGTTAACAGCCTGTTTAAATGTCTCTTTCAGGACTGGTCGCTGTCATGGTGTTGTGTTGTGGATGGAATATCATCTGACCGATGACATCACTGTCAGCGCAGGTCTAATTGGACCAATCAGTGAGCAGGTATCACAGCCTTCACTTGTATCTTATTATTTTGTATTTTGGTTCCTTTATTGTGTTTTGCACCACCTCAGTCTCTCTCTCTCTCTCTCTCTCTCTCGCTCTCTCTCTCTCTCTGTCTAATCAGTCATGGAATTAGGGCTGCAACTAAGGAAGATTTTTATTATAAAATAATCTGCCAGTTATTTTCTCAATAAATTATTGCTTGTTTGTCCAACCAACAGTTCAAAATCCAAAAAATCCAACTAACAATAACAGACAAACGCAGCAAATCCTCAAATTGAGAGGCTGACACCAACAAGTAGGGATGAGCGAGTACATCACTATCTTTATCTGTATCTGTTTAACCATCTACATTATCTGTATCTGTATCTGTACTCGGAGTGGGCGGGGCCTAAACCGGAAGTGAGTGCAGAAATGGGTGAGGCTTAAAACTGTACATTATTTTAAGTCTGAAATTGATATGGATTGATCAGAAGTTGCTAATCTACTGTATTCAAAGCCTATATACAGTATATCTCAATAATATTTATAATATTATTTTCATGAACTGCAGAGAGAAAGTGTCAGATACTGCATGCAGCCACATACAATAACAATATTAATATAGGCTAATTTGTGTGTTCAGCTATATGTGTGTATGTGTGTAAATGGTCTGTGAGACTGATTATTTTTTAATGATCTGTGTGAACTTCATGATTCATGCAAACATCCAGTGATGGCAAACAGGGAAATAATATGTCAGCCTTGTTCACTTCTTCTCAAAAGCACCGCGTTCAGTACGAGCAATGTTTCCTGAGCAGAAGCACTGGCCGACGCGACGCGAGCCGTTTTCAGCTCTGTCTTGTCAAATACACCGCGCGCATGTTGCGAGAGACGTGCACAGACGTCTCTGTGTAGGGAGGGGCGGGCGCTGTGTGTGACTGGCCAATCACAGAGCGCGAAGACAGTCAGTTCCACAATGAGGATTTTCCTTCAGCACGAACACAGATATTGACGGACTTTACTCGTATCATAATCGTATTCGTCCAAAATGCTTTATCCGTAACGGATACTCGTCTGAAACGAATATCCGGCTCATCCCTACCAACAAGTTTGTCTCCGCAGAAGTTTTGCATGTAGTCTTTAGTCACTTAAAACTACAGCCTGCAGTTTCATTCACTTCACTTTTTACTACTACACTATCATTGTAAATTGACTCATGGAAATCCAGAGATGGCTGAAGGGACAGATGTGAAAGGTTATTTTTGTACATTTCCCCACTGTGGGACAAATACAGGTGAATTTCATCTTCAATAGATAAAATGGATAAAAGATAGATTGCAGAGAGATAATCTAACATCCCTAATGAGAATGTCTCTGGAGCCTAATGTAACAATGATATATTAATGTAAAATGGAACAAGCTACTTTTATTATGAGACATTTTGAAATCACAACTTTCAATTGTCAATTTAGAATAAAACCTCTTGTATTTTAGTCAGAGGTGCATCACATGTGATTTAGTGAAAATGAAGTGTTTTGCTGTGCCTTCCTTGCAGGGGGAGTGCGAGTGGAGTCGACACAGGAAACAGGGAGTGTATTTTCTCAGGTCACCGTGGGAGAGCTCAGGCGATGGCAGAGCCGCAGTGTCTTACAGCTTCACCTTCAAACCCACTTCAGGAGACATTCAGATGGACTTCAGCATCGAGTCTCAGTGATGTGGAGCATCTGACTGATAAACTGACTCTCGATGCTTTTACCTCTTGTCACTCTTTTCGTGTGCCTATTTAACATCTGTGGTTCAGCCAGTATGCCGCAACTCAATATCTGAAAAATATAATGTGACCACTGTCATGACCAAAACTGACCCAGAATGCAGTGTTTTACAAGTGTGGAGCATGAACACTGTCCACCACATCTCTGAATGTTACCGATGACAATTATTATAATAGTTATTATTATTGATGGCTCCCCATAAGCAACTAGTATTTAGCAATTGTCCAATAAATAATCGGTCAAATCCATCAGATCAAAGGTGGACGTCAGTGACTGGCTGATGGACAGTCAGTCAGTCACTTCAATGCAAATAGGGATGCAAAGTGTTTAAGTAACCTAATAGAGTCCCCACAGCCCAAAATCTGAAGAAGTCAATTATGTTTACCAGAGACAACCAACAGCTTTTGTGAATTCATGGGTCATTTAGCAAAGCCAAATGTGTTGTTATAGATATTGTGTATAAAGTTTTGTATTGGTTGTCCAGTTTTTGGTATCTTTCTTGTCAAGAGTCCTTGAAGGAAGTTGACTTCTTTTTGAAGAACAGACTACAGGGATTAGCATGGCAGTGGCATTCATGGCAAATGGCTACATGCACGCTTTTATCCAGAGTGGAGTGTCCTTGCCCAACACATTGGACACTCGTAGACAGGCGGAACCACCGACCTGGTGATCAGCTGCCCCTCACAGCTCTGCTGAGCTCTGCACATGTCATGTTTCAAAGACTGTTGGATGGTCTGTGTTCACTGTTGTTTGCGGTGCTGTTAACCCTACAGTGAAGGAGTAATGTGCTGATGTGTGCTGTATGAGAATGTACCATCAGATGACTATTAGCCACAGTCAGTGAAATAAAATGGATACTTACAAACTGAAGTGTGGCTTTAGTTTATTGTATTCAAATGAAACACAAAAAGGCAACAACACATAACATTGCCCACTGTTTGTCTTTAAATAGGTACATACGTTTGAATTGGATGGTTCTTTTATTGTTTGAATGGACCTCTGAATGTTTCAATGGTAGTGGTAAACATATGAACTACATGTTATATGTTTTATATGTATGTTTTTGTATGTCAGTGGTCAGATGTAACTAGAACTTCAAATGAAAAGAACAAATGCATTTCAGTCTGTTTAAATACTTCCCAGAAACCTTCCACGTAATTCTCACACAATCTTTTGCATCATTAATAACAGCAGGGTTCAACCTGCAATGACAGTGCACAAATCTCATTCAAGTCTATTGCTATTGCTGGTACATTAGGGCATCACAATCAGAACACCAGAAACAAGATGATTTGTTTTGAAATTTCAAACAGTGAACCCATCAAACAGAAGCCATCTTACTGAGCAGACAAGCAGAAAAATCCCCATCATATCTGCAATGATGCCACAGAAAAAGCAGCTTTCAACTCTGTTCTTGCAGAGGAAATCATGCCTCAATGGATGGGTGGAAAAAAAAGGAATGTAATGTTTTAAATCAATCAGCAGTATGGTGTGTAACATCCCGTGTTTCAAGCGTCTGTCAGTGTCTTGTTGTCCAGCACAATCTTCTCTCCTGGTTTGAACGCTGGCATCCCCATGTACGGACAGCTCGCACAACGGAATGCATCGCCAAGGTAACACTGTCACAGATAGAGAGGAAAATCGTTATTTCTTCACACATTACAAAGATAGGAGAGAACATGACAATTGACAACAGCTGAAGTATACTCACACTTCCACAGGAAGATTTTGGAAGGTCAGCCATTTTTTTCCCTGTGCCCTCCTGCTCCAACTCCTCAGCAAGGCCACATGTGCTACACACACATACAACATACTGTATCATGTAATGTTTAAATGCTTATTAATCTCTCCAAAGCATGCATAAATGTACAAGCAGTAAAAGTACTAACAAAGTGAAATAAGCCCATCTTCTGTTAAAGCTGCAATCCAAGAACCCATGACCTGCTTTTGTCTATGGCAGGGGTCGGCAACCCGCGGCTCCGGAGCCGCATGCGGCTCTTTCATCCTTATACTGCGGCTCTGAGTGGCTTGGGAAAATAAATTACTAGAAAAAAAAAAACTAAGTATTTAATTGAAGTGTATTTTATTTGTGTTAGTTCTTTAATATTTTAGTTCTAGATTGGAAGATTATTGTGATCTTGACATATTAGAATAAATATATTTTGTTGTTTTTCGTCGCTCAAAATAAACGTCATACTCGCGAAAGCCGGTATAACCTTCCAAGACCGGACAAACTCGTGTTTGAAACATGGAATGCCATCCCCGACACCTACAGGAACATGAAGACATGCCTTTGGAGTCCTGTCGATCTTCGGATCCACAGCTATTCTCCACCATGAACTACATTAAAAACAAACACCGCTCACGCCTCACAGATGACAGCTTACAGTCCTGCGTAAAGATGAGAGTGACGTACAGCCCCGATTTGCAGACGCTGTGCGCAGAGGTTCAGGAGCAGAAGTCCCATTAACCAGGTTAAATAAATATTTATGCAGATATTTTGCAAATATTTATTTTTCATTGTTTAGTGACACAGTGCTTTCTTCCCCAATTTATTGTTTAAATTCAGGTCAAGACTCCGCTACATGCTCTGAAAGCCCAAAGGCGATATAAGGATGACGGCTCACGGCATTTTTTTGCTTTTGTTTGCTACATGGATAATTTAAGTTCAGCTTTTTAATTTATCTGAAAGAGACATTCAGACATTGTATTATTTTTTCAAGAATTCAAAATGTTCAAAATGTGTTCATTACATAGATAAAATTTAATTTTCTCTGTAGCACTTCGTGGATATCATAAACAACACACTTTAGTGTAAGGTAAGAAAAAGCAATATATACAGTGTTATCTTCATTTTAGATAAGATGATAGCCCATCTTCAAAAGGGTAGTCAAAGCACTAATAAGTGTACAGCTGGGGTGAACCCCGAAGCATGAAAGGGAAGTTGTTGTTTTTTAAAATATTTTTTCTTTCTATTTAATAAATGCGTTCATAAATAAATTCATTTTAGATGTCAAAAAGTATTTGCGGCTCCCAGTGTTTTCTTTTCCGTGGAAACCGGATCAAATGGCTCTTTCGGTGTTAAAGGTTGCCGACCCCTGGTCTATGGTATAAAACCCTTTGTGTGGTGCCCTCACCAGTTCTTGCAGGCTTTCTTCTTCTTGCCAGCTCCGTCTCCACAGCCAGGTGCTTTAAGAGAATCTGGATCTGGCTTCTTCAAGTCATCTTCATCCAGCAGAGCATCAGAGTCCACTAGATCCTGGAGAGAGGGGGAACAGACGGGTCAAGAGAGACTCCGTAAATACAGGAAGTGTGCAGAAATGTGTCCGCATATTTCCTAAAGAAATATTTCTGTGTCAGTCTCAACATAACATAAATGTTGCACTGTGGTTAAGAGGAATTGTGCTCCTCCCTCCTGAGCTGGCCAAACTGTATTTAGTCTCCACATTAGGACACAGAAAGCTACAAAATCCATGACTCACCACATCATCATCATCTATGTCATTGGCTGACAGTGTCCACATTTTGACAGTGTTGGGATCCAGAGCAGGTTTCTCTGCTGAAGCCACAGAAGGTGCAAATGTTAGCTTCACACGACTTGGACAGCAAACTAGATGATACAACAGCTCATAACTTACATCTGCAAATACGTAATGATACGTAATTATGAAACTCTAAGACTATACAGATTGTCAGTGAAAAGACACAAACACACACAAACACGTCCACACATACTGATGTTAATGGACACAAACAAACTGAAAACAGAGAGAATCAACATTTTTGATTGTTCAACTCTTTCAAGCCCATAAACTGAAATACTATATATATATATATATATATATATATATATATATATATATATATATGTATACACACACACACATATATATAGATATACATACATACATACATATATATATATATACACTGCGAGAACTATGAACTACTGAAAAGCATTTTGTATGGATCACACCTGTTTTTAATTCACTGATTAACCACATTGATCCCAAAAGCTAAGGGATAAAATCTGTTACTGGTTTTTGGACTTGTGAAACTTTAAGGCCAGTTGCATGGAGATCTACCACAGCAGTCCCGTCTTAATATATGATCTATCATAAAATGATGCAGAATTTATAATATTATTTTGCAAATTTGTATAAAAATAACAGTATCTATACGAAGCTTCATGCCAACAAGGCAAATAAGCATTTAGCTTTTTTAGCTGATGATGAATGATGCATATTTGCAGAGCCTCTGGTTTGCTGAACATGTGCACAATTTCATCTAACCTGCATCCAACAATTTGTGAGTGTGACCGTTTATCATGTTGCTCAGTCAGTCATTTTGACCATGATGAGACACATGAGAGTATCTCAAAATATGACCAGTCGTTTCAGCATCACGTGACAGACGGTGGAGCAAACCTTCCAGCAGACACAGACTGAAGTGGACAAAAACAAGAAAACAGGGCGTAGGTAGGCAAACCTACCTGGCTTGGGCGTCTTTTTCCCGAATGACAGTTTAAGCTGGCTGGATGATCCCACTTCAAAGTTGGGTTTAGAGGCAGATATGCGGACTCTAGACAGGGTGTTTCCTTGATAACCAGTGGCTGTCCTGAGGGAGCTCAATGCCTCAGGACTCAGTTCTGTTTTACTGACCTGCATGGGGAGGAAACAAGAGGGTCAAAGGGTCAAAAAGAATTTAACTGGTGCAGATGTTAACCCATATTCACGTGAGATTTAATATGTGTGTTTGACCACAGGATTACGTCTCACACATTCTTGCCTGTATGTTTTGGTTTGATAAGTGCAACACCCTCCTTTTGTGCACATATATAAGAGAGTGATTGTAACTGCAGAAAACTAATATAAACTTATTTTCAAACAACCACGTACGAGACAGAGGTATTAGTTAGGTTTTCACTACTCACCTCGGTCACTGACATGAAGCCTGACAACTTCAAAGCCGACATCAGCTTCTCAGCAGTCCTCACACTCTGCGTCTCAGCTCCTGGAACACAGAAAGAACACAAGGTAGGGTTGAGAGATATGGCAAAAAAAAATTGAAATATCAATATCTTCAACAATATACAATTTGATAATGCTGCTAAGTATCTGGGTATTGACTGAAAGGTGCAAACAGAGAGTATGGGCAGAGGCTCAGCATACCGACTGGCTGTTGTTGCCGTCATTTCTTCCTTTGTGATAGGCTGTTAGATCTATCCATATGGAGCAAAAATGTCCAACATTTATCATCATTATCAGAAAGTTTATTGCGATCCTCTATTGAGATCATTTTATCGCTCTACACAAACGCTTTGTAACCTAATCAGAGCCACAACTTGATCACTGCAGCACAGTGACCTTGAGGATAAAGACACTTGTAACATGAAATAAAGTATATAAAGTTGACGATTTATGATGATTAGTATTTCACTGACCTGAGACGACGCCAAGATATGAGGTTAAAAAAAAATCCTTTTATGATTTCAAATTCCAAAATTAAAACTGCATTGTATATTCCTCATTTTCAGCCTTCAAACACCTAAAAACTTTTTCTCTCACCTGTAACTGCTTCATCCAGAACTAGCTTCCCACCAGGTTTGAGCACTCTGGCTAATTCTGCGAGAGTCTCTGAACTATGGACGGAGGAGCTGTCAGCCAGAAGGCAAGAGAGCACGCAGTCATAGGTGGACCCTGAATGAGAGGCTGGGAAGAGGAGAGGAAGGGAGAGGATACCCTTAAATCATATCCTTCTCCTGTGTAATAAGTGTTACACTTATTAGAGAAGAGACACTCACATAACAATAATCTCTCCATGTTCTCCACGGCTAGTTTGCCATCTGCACCAACAATGGCACCCAGCTCCTCTGCATGGACCTTCAGGGCTGTTGGAGCTGAGGGCTGAGTCCAAACCATCAGCACCTTGTCTCCTGCTTTGATGCCGAGGTCTGCCATGACTTCCTGGAGAAAAGCACAGAGGATAGAAGATGTTATGCTTTTTTTTTTTTTAAACAAAACGACCTCTCTGCCTAACAGATATCTGTGCTCATGTGAAATGAAGACATGTTTCGTTACTGGAGCTGATGCAACCAAACCAACAGAAATTATCAATCATACACGTAACTTGATTATAAAACCAAGAATAATATTTCAATGCCTTGCCATAAAAGCCAGAAGTCAGTCACTTGAGAAAAATAATATGACCTTGAGATCATTGTGTCATAAGAACAGTGCAGCTAGTCGTACTAAACTAGTCCACTGTAATAATTAATGGTGTTACGACATTTTTAAAAAAATGGATGATATAAGCATGTAAAAACCTTTCTGGAAGCTTGTCTCTGGTCCTTTTAGCCCAAGTCGTTCCTCTATAACGTTAATAGAACACAAGATATGTGGTCATTCATTTCAGGTTTAGTCCTAAAATGTAAACGGGCTAAACCGAATAGCTGCTAGTTAGCGGATTAGCTTGTTTGTTGACACATGTGAAAAGTACAGGTTAGCTTTACATAAAGCAAACAGCGTGACGCAGAAGAAGCCGGTGCTTAGCAAGTTCACAAACACGCTGTAAAGACCGGGAGAGTCCGGTACACAGGTACCAACCAATACATACATACTCACGTTTGTGTATGATTGTTCTGAAAAGCTGTTGGTGGTTAAAATAGTGAAATAAAAGAACAATTCACCCGCAAGCACCCAGTTACTGCACTGTTTTCCTAACGCAGGTCTCAGTGTCAGTGACACAAGTTACACAAAGTAAGAAACGCGTCTTCCGGTTAGACATTTCAAAATAAATCATCGTTCTTGTTTTGTAACATTTTAACCATTGAGGTATCAGGTGACAAATCAAGTCATTGTAACACAAAAACACGTACCTGCATTTGTTAATGTTGTTCTTTTCATGTAAGTCTATGCAACCTAAGTTTTGTGCGTTTTAGATTGAATACCGGACTATTGTTTTTTGGTCTTATTCTTGTCAGCTTAATCACATCGTATTCCACAACTGAGTCGCGCTAAAGTGACGCACCTGCGTCTAAAAAAAACACTCGCAGTGCAGCTGAACATGGCGGCGCTGCTGAGAGGGCTGCGGGCAGGAAGGGCACTCCGGGGGCTGGGCAGCGGTAAGACAGGAGCACTGCGTTGTTGTTGTCTCATGTTAGCAATGAACAGCCTAGAAAATATTCCCTGCTATGTTCATTATTTCAGTTATTTGTCGCGTGAAGTGGAGACGAGCCAGTGTTGACGTTAGCTATCAAAGTCACTTGGCACAGAAGGTGACCATGGAGGACAGAGTATGGACAACATTATGTTGGCTGTGGCTGTAAAACAAAAATCATTAGGCAGATATTTGGTTGGTTTATTTGATTGACATGGTCCTACGGGTTTGTAGTGCTCGGTAGTTAAGCATGGTAAACAAGTTCCTGCAACTGGGGGGCGTCCTTCGTCTGGTTATGCAAGCTGTCACAGTGTGTTTACCTTAAAATGGCTATAAATAGCTTTGATTGTCTTGTTTTAATGTACAATTGTTGTTGTAGGGGCTGAATCATAGGAAGCTTCCCCTTCTAATCCAAACATCCTTCTTGTCTTCACCTCAGTCTTCAAGCATTATAACCTCCACAGTTATACTCCATATCCATCCACTATGATGCATACTCAAGTCATATTCTCGTACATACAGTTTTTGTATGCCACTTTTGCACTTTTTACCATAATGCACAAACCTTTCCTGAACATTGATGATATTAATGTGGTTTGCACTGGAACAAAACAGCTGGCAGAAAATCTCAATCTGATCCCCTGCCTCACAGAGATCATGCCATGTACAGGACAATATTCTTGGCACCTTAGAAGCTGTATTGACTGGAAATCAGGCAGGTTGTCTGCATCGTTCAAATGATTTAAGTGTCAACTGCTCACCCAACTGAAATGTTATGCAAACAACGCTGTCAATTGGTAGAAAAAAGACGTTCTGCACACTAGAAGCTGCATGCTCTATATGGTTATATGTACAAACTTTACATAAGACAAATCAGACAAAAGTTTGCCTTGTACAGCTGAAGAAAGTCTGACCAAAAACATATGCATGTAAATTTAATAGAGTACAGATGTTCTCTCTTGTACAGGGTGTCTGCAATATAGAAATCATTCAACCAGTTCATATATGTGAGGGCTGGATTTTAATGTCCTGTTTTATGTCATTGTTTTATACCACACTGAACACAATGAGAAGAAAGAGAAGATTCATGAGTTTTAATATATATGTGAGATTTCATTATGGAGTTTGGTCACATTTTCCCCCAACCAAGTCCTTGGCCACTTATGAATATATTTCTCTCTACAGTGGCAGCTGCACCAACAGCAACAAATCCCCAGTGCAGCAGCTTGAGACGAGGTTTCCACCGCGCAGCACCGAGGCTTCAGGATGAATCCAAGTCTGACAAACCCCCCTCCTCCTCCTCCTCATCTACAACCTACCATGAGCACTACCAGGCTCACTCTGCGGAGCATGACACAGCAGCACCTTCCCAGGAAGACTCAGCAGCTGAGGAGGCTTCCAGGACAAACACCAGGTCAGTCAATACAAGGTCACACAGTAAACGCTTTCAAGAATCAAATCAAGTGCAAATATTCCATATGAAAATCCCATGTTAGTAATTAAGTAGTAGTAGTTCAAAGATGCAATATAGCACAAAATTATACACAACAAAAATAATTTCATGCCCAAGAACCAAGGAGTTGCCAAGAGTGTGTGTGTGTACTTGTCCCCAGTACTGCAACTTACACTGGTTAATTATGTAATGCAAAGAAATCCCTTTATACTGGGTTTTCAAAGACATTGCCCTGATAGAAAAGCCTGAGTGTCTTGCTTACTGAGCCCACCTTCCAAGATTTCTGCTTACTGAAGTACAAACAGTTACCCCCCGATGCAAAAGGGCTACTCGTGACCTCAACTTCTGTTTTTGTGCTGAAACATGACTTTTTGTGTGTCTGTGGAAAGTTACCAAGACCAGTCCGGAGAGCAGGGGGAGGAATATGAAACAGAGGATCAGCTTCAAGCTCGAATCCTGACTGCTGCTCTGGAATTCGTCCCACAGCACGGCTGGTCAGTGGAAGCCATCGCAGCCGGTGCTGAGGTGAGATGATGTTGAAATGAGAAGTGGTGCAGCTCTGGGGCAAACACAGCAAACACAGTTGTTAACAAACACAATTGGCATTTTATGTTGCACCCTATTCTAAGGCCATGACAGGCTTCATGATCTCCTCCTCCATGTCTTTGAGTTTTGTTGAGGGCTAAAGCGAGCTGATGTACAGTCTGACTCAGACTGATGTTTATTTTATGGAATTTAGAAGATCCATTTCACACATTATCAAGTTCAAGTTCAACAAGTAATTGCATAGGAGATCGAAATTTCCTTCCCTATACTCCAATGTGCTGGTTTAAAAATAACATGACAGTAGTGCACACAGACAGGTATACATAGACAAACACAAGGCATTACAGCATGCAAACAGACAAGACAAGTAAATACAGACAAGATAAGTAAATTTGGGAACTGGAGTAGCCCCTGCCACACATGGGCGCCGCCAAAAGGAGACCACCACCAGTGAACTTTTACGATTATTTTTTATCATCTTTGGGCGTCTTTAAAGCAAGACTATGTAACCTTTGAAAGAAGAAATAACAGTCTTCCTGGAAGCAATTAATAGTTTCTTATTGCAAAGCACATCTCCCTTCCCTCATATCATGGCAGCTCAGTATTGTCCGCTCTCTGATCAAGGTATGAAAATACCCCAAAGTACTTCAACTTAAAATCAAGTAAAAATACAAACTAAATAAGTTACACAGTTCTGAAGAGAGATTTCAGAGTGTCTGTGATGACAATGGTTACTCGGCTAATGTTGCATTTCCTGTGTGTGTTGTTATTGTTGGCATGTTGGCACCAGACACTGGGCCTGTCCTCGGCTTCCACTGGTATGTTCAATAACGGAGCTGGAGACTTGGTCCTACACTTCATCACCCAGTGCAACTCACAGCTGACAGAGATCATGGCTGAACAACACAAGCAGGTCCAGCTGGGCCAGGCTGAGTACGTACATACACGCCTGCAGTCTCCACTGCTACAATGTAGATTCACTAAACCTTTTCAAGCTTATTAACCTCAGGTGTTTCACAAAGAAAACATTCTCCTGTCTGTTTAGTCTGCTGTTTTGATAAGCTGTAAAATCTCTGTTAGAGTTAGAGCTACAAATGGAAAATGGCAGATTTAACATTTTGCTTTGACAACTGTCTTGCAGACCAAAGAAGACTGCTGACTTTCTAAGAGATGCTGTAGAGACCAGACTGAGGATGTACATCCCCTACATTGAATCATGGCCACAGGTACGGTATACATGACCAACACCAGGAACAGTCGACCTCTGTGTCTCCTGTCAGGACTAAAGCAGAAGCTATATTTGATCCCTTGACTTTGTGTGTGTGTGTGTGTGTTCTCAGGCAATGAGCATCCTGCTCCTTCCTCACAACATCCCAGACAGCCTGAAGCACCTCTCCACCCTGGTGGACGACATCTGGTACTACGCCGGAGATCGATCCACAGATGTGAGTGGATCCTGTTACCCCCGATCCCCCTCTTCTTCTGCTCCTGCTCATACCTTCCTGTCCCCCTTCCATCACCACCCCCACAATATCAGGCCCGCCACCTCCCAGGTTATTCCCGCTACCAACACCTGACTGTGTCCCTGCTTACACCATGACCATGAAAATGACTTATTACAGCTTAGGTGGCAGGTGCCCTTAAATGTATATTGCATATAATAATATAATGCATCTTGTTGTATCTCCATTCAAAAGTTTATTCATCGTTCTAAATAGATACTTATATGCAAGTAACCAGAGTGAAAGTAGAGATGAATTTAAGATAGCTAGGGGTTAAACCATATAATCTCACCAGATTGGCCAGAAGAAAAAAGTCAGAGAGATCATTTCAGTTGTCCTGTTTTTCTTTGACAAGGTGCCATCATTGAAGCATAATAGTGCACTCTACAATGTCTTCACATTGGGAAATAATGGACTTTCAAAGTGTTTTTTATCTCAGCCTCATCCATTATTATCTTAGATTGGGACACCCCAGTATAGATTGCCCCCTACATAATTTTGTCTTGCTTCCTTTATAGCCTGATTGTAATGTTCTGAAGTGGTTGTCAGATATTCAGTCAACGTCTTTGTTTGTTTTAAGCCTCTTTCTGTTGCACCCCTTAACACATGCTTCCTAATAATGGAGTCTGCCAGAATGGTACACATTCACATTCAAGTCCTACAAACCGTCAGATGTCACTGTGCTGCTGAGTTCGAAGCCCCAAAGCTTTTTTTTTTTTTAGCACAAATAGAAAGGAAAAGCCAAAGCCCTACCAAGCTTCACCCCCTCCTCACAGATTCACAAATAATGCAAAATAAAATTCAGATTGATTGGAGACCATAATCAACTCTAGGTTGTGTATTTGGAAGGTAATACATTTAGTAGCATGAATTAAAGTAGGATGGATAATAAATATTATTTTAATTAAATTAAATTATCAATTCATAAAAGAGTGCTAAAAAAAAATGTTGGAGTAAAGTTGCCTTATGAATTGTGATTTTGTTGTCGCAGCCAAGGAAAATCTAAAAATGACAGTGAACTGTAGCAAAAACGTTGCTGCATCACTGCATTGCTCTTCTTTCTCCATTTACACAGCTGCCCTGTCATTCACCCTGTGATTCTAAATGATGTAGGACTGGAACTAACTTATTCACTATTCAGAAAATAGTGGGGAAAAATGAAATAAAATAAAAAAAACTTGCAAATTCTCACATTTGAGAAACTGACATCAGAGAACTTTTTTGCATTTGTGCTTGGAGAAGTGATGCTCAAACGATTGAATGATTATCACAAATATTTGCCACCAGTGCATTGATCTATCGTCTAATGATAACAATGATACCTCCTTAAAAAGGTTGAAATCTCTTGTCACAGATGTAGGAGTAAGTAAGTCATGGTCTCTCTCTTCTCTTATTTTTGTTCTTGTTGCACTGTCTTGTTTTTCATTCGGTGTGTTCTTCTATACATGTTACTTGTTGCTGTAATCATTTCAATGTGAGACAAAATGACATTGCCTTGTGTCTTTCAAAAACCTACCATGTGAGCTTTACATGCCCTTCTCCTTCGTAGATGAACTGGTACACCAAACGCGCAGCACTGACAGGCATCTATAACACCACAGAGCTGGTGATGATTCAGGATTCCTCTCCAGATTTCCAGGACACATGGAACTTCCTTGACAACCGCATTCAGGATGTAGCCAACATGGCCACCACCGCTCAGCAGGTAGAGTGCACTGCATCGAGCATTAAAGAGTTGAACAAAGGGGTAAACATATGAGTCACAGTCATTGATGAGTTGTTTTAACACTCCTTTTCATACTTGTGTAATATTCACTACTGTGTTTATACTAACTTCCCCCATCAGTGGAATAAGCACATAACTGACTCCAGATTGAGTGTGAAAATGTGGTTCTCCTCTCACTATGCAACCCTGAACATGCAGCCAAATGCAAAGGAAAACGTCAAACTAAAAGATGGAGATAAAGTTCAGTGTAATGAGTTCAAGAGGAAGGGAGTGAAACAGAAACTGTCAACCTGTATCTAGATGAACTATGACCTAATTCCTCAATCTTATGTTGTAAGTTGTTTGTTCCACTTTGTTGCGTAGGTGCAGTCGACTGGTGAAGCAGTGGTGCAGGGGCTCATGGGAGCTGCTTTTACAGTAAGTCTTGCCTCATATCAATCATTTATATGCGCTCTTCTTGCCTAATGATGGGAATTGGCAGGATTTTATTGATACCAGTGCTATTATACTTTCTGCTTATTGGTCTAATTTTTTATTGCTTCCTGATTAATTTGCTGTGTGGATTAAAAAGTAGGATAGGATGAAGGATATTTACCCCAATCCCTATTCTTACCCTCCCTCCCTTTGAAAACATATACATGCTGTCCAGTGATCTTTGCTCTTAATTTGAAACCTTTTCTCATGCCGATGTGAATAATTCAATCATGCATGAATATTTACTGATTTCTGCATTCAGTGCACTTTATTGAGCAGTGCATGGGCTCTGCATTTTACAAAATTGATAGAAATTGATGTCTCTGATCTGGCTGATGTTTCTCTTATGTTTCACAGCTGAAGAACCTGACAGGAATGAACCAGAGGCGATGATGTAAAACATCTGTCACTCACACTGATCCTCACCATCTGGCTTGTGTCATGAGCTGAAGATCAATTTTCTTTATGCTCTTTTTTCTGATTAACTGTACGAGTCTGAAAGTATTGAATTATGACTGTCATGCAGCAAGAGAAAGCTATTATTTGTCATCGGGTCATATGTCACTCTGTGTTCACCTTCAGGACCAGTGGCCTGGTCTTGTTTTGTTTCTCTGTCCAAGATTTCACTCTTCTGTTCAGATCATTTTTCCCTTTGTATAAGAGGACACAAAGATCTGTAATTTTGTTTTTGGACTTCAATAAAGTAGCTGTTATTGTATATTCAACTTTTTTGTTTGTTTTTCCATTATCTGATTTGTGTGTGTGTGTGTGTGTGTGTGTGTGTGTGTGTGTGTGTGTGTGTGTGTGTGTGTGTGTGTGTGTGTGTGTGTGTGTGTGTGTGTGTGTTCTATTCCTCTCTCCTCTTACGAATAATAGCACTTTTATTTTGAAAAAGAATTCCCAGACGTCTGTGACCCGGATATGAAATAAAGACCCGCCCTCGTGCCTCATTGAGTCCAATCATTAATCGGACTCGCATCTCCTGGCCAATCAGCGGGTGGAAAATACATCCGGGTAGGCCTTGAAGCCGAAACAACGTAGTGGAGTGTGTGGACGATTTTATTGTAACTTTAATTTAACTGCAGTAATGCCGTATGCTAACCAGCCGACTGTGAAGATCACAGAACTGACAGACGAAAATGTCAAGTTTGTAATTGAAAACACTGATTTGGCGTGAGTATTCACTTACGTTCATTCAGAGAGGGAGAGAGCGAAGAGCAGCCATTATCCTTCTCAGCGCCAAACTCATGTTATGGGATTTTACACGTGAAATATCTGCACTGTGTTGATGCTGCTCACTAACAGTGATAATGCTAGTTCTTACTGAGCATCTCTGCAACCAATGTGTGTGTGTGCATGTTGACGATGAGTCAGCTAACGTGTGCAGGGTGGTCTCATCCTCAGTAGCAATCATGTATTTCCTTGTATGTATATTGATGGCTTGAGTGTAATTCCTCTTATTTATTACAACCTTTACCTCTAAAACACATCCGTCTTTCTCCTTTCAGGGTTGCAAACTCTATCCGCCGTGTCTTCATGTCAGAAGTTGCCACTATAGGTACAGTAACTGAACCCAGCTGTGGTGGGACCATTTGAACTCACCCAGTCTCCTCTGGATGTAAATGCATTAAGAGAAAAACTCTCATGTGAAATAGTTTGATGTCGAATTACAGATATAGAAGCAACTGAAATATTTTTCATCACTTCTCATTTCACCTCTCATGACCATGTCCATGTGAGATATTACTTTTAACCATCAGAAGCTTTATTATGTTCATCCACCATGTTACTTTACCCATCCCACTTCTATTGTAAATTTTTTTTTTATTTTAGTAGGTAATCCTCTCTATTTTATATTTCACTTATTTTATCCCTATTGTCACACTATTGTTATATTCCATTTTTGCTACTGCAATTTCTGGAACAATCTGGCAAAAGAATTTCCCTGGGATTAATGAAGTTCTATCTTATCTAATCTTACCTTATAGTAGGTAAAGCAGAGTTGTTAATAATAAAATGCCTCTCTTCTATTTTAGTGTTTTAATAAGCTGTGACAGTGATGTATGTATGTACAATAGACTTTTGACAGACAATAGCCTTTCTTTTACAGCAGACATTTGGCATGTCCCATCAGGAAAAGACATTTTCTAATAATGTGATTAATGACTGTAGTTAATGATTTTTCTTTTTTAATTTTTTTTCCTACCTATGTTTTTCCTATTGTGACATGTCTAAATGTCATCTGTGAAATATGACTGTTTGCTGTACAGTCTTGGAACCTAATAAAAAAAGTATTAGGTTCCACTTGTACTTTTTTTTATATAGTTTTTCTTATAGTTTTTATTTTGTATACGTTATACTTCTATCTGATTGTATGCTTGTGCTGCTGCAACACCCGAATTTCCCCTATGGGGGATCAATAAAGAATTATCTTATCTTATCTTATCTTATCTGTCCAGTGCAACCTCTGTCCAAAAAGCATTAACTAATTCAAATATCTTTCATTTTACCTGCGTGAATCATATATTTCTTACACCATGAAGTGCACTATTATTTGCTGTCACAAGACTGTGACAATGAAATTGATGAGAGTTTAGATGGAGTCAGAGAGATGCATGACTGCAGCAGCAACACTGGAACATTGGAAAATGTAGTCAAAGTAACAATTTCCCTGGACAGTAACACATCACAAAAACTCCCAGTGATTAACATGAACTTGTATTATTTCATTTGCAGCAATTGACTGGATACAGATCGATGCCAATTCATCAGTACTGCATGATGAGTTTGTTGCACACAGAGTTGGTATGTATCACAATGTTTATGATCAGTTCTCAATCTAACTAGATGATAGTTATTTGATACAATAAAGAATGACCGATGTGGTCTGATTCTTTTAAAGCCTGCTGTAACAGCATTAATGTTTGTTGTGTCAACAGGTCTCATACCTCTCACAAGTGATGACATTGTGGACAAAATGCAGTATTCTAGGGTGAGTATACAGTCGTATCAGTCATCGGTGATGTAGGCAGTGAGCCGTAAATGCAGTACAGTTAATAATGGACCACTGCTTGTGCACAAATATGAGTTAGATTCCTCCAAACTCTCGAGCCCAAACATGTGTGTCTGATTGTCCTGCAGGACTGTACCTGTGATGACTTTTGTCCTGAGTGTTCTGTTGAGTTGACGTTGGACGTTCGGTGCACTGAAGACCAGACACGACATGTCACCTCACGTGACCTTTTGTCCAACAACCCCAGAGTCATCCCGGTGAGTCTTGTGTCTGTGTGTTGAAATCATTAGAGAGGAGTGGAAGCAGAAGAAAAAGCTGACAGTCTTCTCATTGGACTTTCCAGGTGACATCCAGGAGTCGAGACAATGATCCCAATGACTACGTTGAACAAGATGGTAATCCTAAAGCTGGCTTGAGGCTTGTCTTTTACTGAGCCATGTTGTTTTCAGTTATCTCTCTTTCCATCATTTCACCTTTTCCTTATTATCTCCACTTGCTCCTCTGTTGTTTACCCACAACACAGACATTTTACTGGTGAAGCTTCGCAAAGGTCAGGAACTGCGTCTCAGGGCATACGCCAAGAAAGGCTTTGGTAAGGAACACGCCAAATGGAACCCAACAGCGGGGGTATCGTTCGAGTACGACCCAGACAATGCACTGCGGCACACGGTCTACCCACGACCTGAGGAGTGGTATGTTTTCATTCAATATGGCTCATCATAAAGGAAGAATGTTAAATGTCTTATGTTGAACAGTGACTGAATGATGGATTGACTTGCTGTATCAATCTGTTTCTCAGGCCAAAGAGTGAATATTCAGAGATTGAGGAGGATGAGGTTCAGGCTCCCTATGACCCCAATGGAAAGCCAGAAAGGTAAAGGAACAATCGTCTTATGCTTGATCTCATATGTTGTATGTGTGATATTGATATTATTATTTTGTTGGCCAATGGAAATATATGGAACAGTTGTAAACGTATAGTCATTACTCCATTATAATAAACTGCATGGAGAGCATAATCAGGCGGAAGAATTTTCTGTAAGATATGATGTGATGTCTCTGCTTTTTTTTTTCTTTTTTTTTTTAAAAAGGAGAATGCAAGTCCAACAGCTCTTCTATGACATTTTTCCTGCACAGGTTCTATTATAATGTGGAGTCATGTGGCTCCCTGCGACCGGAGACCATCGTCATGTCAGCACTGGCTGTCCTCAAAAAGAAGCTGAGTGATCTGCAGACTCAGCTGAGCCACGAGATCCAGAGCGATGTGCTCACCATCAACTGAGCGCCACATCCTAACAGAGCAGGACCTGCATTTACACAGCTCTGCAATCACCAGTGGGCTGATTTAGGATCCCTGCAAATATTGTTGTTTATGGAATGGAATGTATCCTTCCTCAGTGCTGACCCTGGATCTGTGTGTGTCTGTTATCAAAGGCCAATTGGTGTTTCTTAAGCGGGAAATTTAAACCAATGAAGAGAGTTGTAAAAACTATAAATCATGTTTCATTATTACAGATTAACACTTAGTGTTACTATTTTGAGACTCCATTGTACAAAATTACAATAACGTTAAAATACATTTTCATTTGTCCACTGCCTGAAATAGTTTGTCTCAGAATGATAAACATTTAGTTGTGTTGTCAGCAGTGTAAAACTTTCACTGATAGATTCATATTTTGATAAATGTTACTTTTAAATAAATTTGTTTTGCAGAACTAAGTGCTCTTTGGAGTATTGAGTGTGTGTATGTGTGTATATATAGACAGATCTATATAGATTTATAGACAGACGAGTACTTTTTTAAGTACAAAAGCTCAAACACGTGGAAAATTAGGGAAAAGACAGACTGGCTCTACAAAATAAGCTGAATCATAAAAAGTCAATGACATAAACATACAAGAGAAATTGGTATAAAATGTAAAATGCCTGTGGATTTCATCTACAGGAAATTATCCATTATAATAAACGGTTTATACTTATAACCATCCATATGTTACATCATAACTGCACAGTGCCAGGCTTCTGGGTTGATGAAATAAAATCACGAGAATAAATAAATATTTTCATGCCCTCGCTACAATATCATAAAACACTAAAATAGGATTTGAAATTAAAAGTGTATTTACACAAATGGATGAAAATGGAACATAATTCAAACAGCATGTCGTGACGTATTTATTTTGGTTTTGCACAGAGCACATTTTCTTCCAGGAGGCTTTTATTTTGAATGTTCTGAGAAGAGGCAAATTTTTGATTCCAGTAGTGACAGCGGGACAAGGAGCCCATCACATGTTCCCACATGGAGCTGGAGGTCAGATGATCTGTGGGAGGTAGAGTCCATGTCCAGGGAGGATGCTGCGGTTTGGGGCTGAATGACCAGGTGAGGCGTGTTCAGTTCAAACCGAGCTGCGTTCAGATTTCCGGCGATTTAAAAATGTCATTCATGAGCAGCAAATGAAACTTGAAATATGAGCACACGTTATGGATCCTGAAATAAACGAAGTAGTTTTTGAATTCGGCATACGTTTATTAAGCCAATCAGCCATGAATACAACGCAACTTCTCTGAATGTGACGTCATAGACATCTATCGGCTTGGTGAATTTGTGGGAGCAAAGTCGCCGGAATAACGGACGTACTAAAAGTAAAGTGTCATTTTTGATTTAATGGATGCCATATTATTTGATAGCATCCATGCCGAATTTACGCAAATAGGTTTTGAAGCTCAGTTGAAGTCTGGAAACATGTCGTATGAGATGTGTCGCTGTGTAGATAGGCGAGAGAACGTTAAACGGTCATTTACTGAGGCGATCTGGTCAGAATTCCTCTGCATGTGATTGGACAAGAGGTTTTCTACAGTATCTGGCTCAATGAGAGGCAGTTTGGAAATGATGATCTGTTGTGCTTTCAGGCCGAAATTCTACAGACCATTGTTTCAAAAATGACAGTGGATAATATTCAAAATAACAGGGAATGTTATCATATATTACATTATAAAAAAAATAGATAATTATATAAACACACCCAGGTTACTGGGGTCAATCAAAGTCAAATGAATAAATGTTTGGATGAGACTGTTTATGTTTGTCTTATTCGTAAATGTATATCCTGCCATATCCAGTAAAGAGAATGATAATGATGTGATATTTCACAGCAAAGAACATGATGAGCCCATGTCGGTCTTTCCCAAAGTGATTTGCACCGTCTGTGAACTTAGCCCTGTGGACGAGGCCTCAGACTCCGATGGCTGCGATGAGGAAGAGGTTCTCCTCTGTCTGCTCCTCTTCCTCAGCTGAAGAAGACAGTGCAAGCCTCTATGACAGTGCTCCCATCTCTGCCAGTGATCCGCCCGGTGAACATGAGCACCCGTCTGCCTCTCTGCTCTGGTAAGCTGCCTCCAGCACTCGTTCATAGCTGACGACTGGCAGACACAAGCCTTCAGAGGAGGTTTTCAAATCTTTTACTTAAGTAAAAACAGCAGCACTACATTGTCAACTAAGCAATGAAAAGAATTATGTGTATGTAATAATGAAGTATTATCAGCTAGATGTTCTTAAAGCACAAAATACCAAATAATCAACACCTAAACAGGCCCCTGTTAGTGCAATATGTATATTTATTATTGGATTATTACTGATGCATTGTGGCAGTTACTGCTGGAATGTTAAATCACTGACAATGCATTATTTTACTTTTTGAATCTGAAAAGTTGTCACCTATCAAATACATGTAAGGGCAAGATGTGGTGAAAAGTGGTGGAGCAGATGTATGAGGTGATATTAAACACGCACAGTACAGGTACTTCAAGATTGCACTGAAGTAATACTAGAAAGGAATCAAAGCTATTCTCAGTGTAATTAGCAGCAAATGATAACTTTTTTTTTTCCAAACTTTTTTTTATCAAAGTTTTCAATAAAATGTACAACAAGCATGAATGTACGGATGGAGCTTGATATAAAACACAACACAAAGAACAATCATGAGAACATATCACAGAATAAGAGTTCTCATGTCTGGCCAACCAAATAAAAGCAGATAAAATTGTACAAAGATAAGAGACAGTATGTACTTGACAATGAAACAACTGAATAGACAAATAGAAAATAAAAATTAAAAAAAAAAAAAAGTACACCTTTTTGACCAATGAATTGAATAAACTCTCACATTTGTAAAGTTTGAATAATGTCAGTCCTCTGAATCTGGGGGAGGGATATCAAGACAAGCAAGGTTCTTTACATAATTGAGAAAAGGACCCCATGTTTTGTTAAACTTGGTATGATAACTTTTAATGACTCTAACATGTTGAAAGCTCAGTGGAAACTCCTCTTTCATAAATGTGTCCTTTCTCTCTGAATCCTTAAAGGTTCCTTAAAGTTTAGTTTAATTGATTCTGCTACCCTCTGAATGACCCACACTGAACATCAGGATTTCATTTCTCCAAATTAGTTAATCCACAGAATCTAGGTTCTCCTGTTTTTTGCAGCCACTCAATTTTAGTTTTGAGTTTGGTTTTGAGCTTTTTCACATGCATGGCCGCTGCACTCACATGCATTCACACTGTGGCTTTTATTGCATTAGTGCTGTCGACTTTATGAGATCCATTAGAGCATTTTTCCATCCTCCTTAAATATATTAAGGTCTTCCTGTCCATACCTGATAGTGATAGCATTACTACTTAAATATCCTCAGTCTGTTTTGCTTGTTTCTGACTCTTTGTTCTAATAAAGCGGCAACCTCCGCCGCTGAAAAATGAAGCCAATGCGGAAGTGCAAAAAAGCTGCAGTTCCTCGAATAACCGCTAGAGCAGGCCGCAGAAGGGAGTCAATTACATGTGAGCCCCATGTTAAAATGTCCGACTTTACGACAGAAAAAAACATATTTACAGCCTGGTTCAAAACATGGCTCTAGTCTCATAAGCTGTTTTTCTACTCCATGACAACTCTGGGGGGG
>JBBMOC010000139.1:102775-158341 GCA_037975185.1 Centropyge bicolor
ATGAAATATGGTACAAAAATGAACCGACAGTGGTGACTAACATAACTTAGGTCTACTCTCAATCAAGTCAGCAGTTTTAGGCTCTGTTGCTGTGCAGATATACAAACAAATTTCAAATTTCAAATAGACAATTAATTAAAATTAAAAACATTAGGTATGGTAGTTGATGAAATACATTCATTTTGTTCTCTATAAAATTAAAATTGGTTAACATTTATTTTTACAACACAGTCATGACAAGGAAGAACACCTCACAACGTCTCCCAAATCACTCGTGCACCCTCTTCATCCGGCTCTTCTCTCAGCTCAGGATACAATCAAAAGGCTGACCTGTGAGAACGCCACCCTGAGGGAGGAGAATGCCAGACTGAATCTTGACTGAAGGAGCTCAGTCAGGACCCCTGAAGCTGTGGAGAAGCAGACAAGCCTCTACGTCCAGGCCAGGAAAGAGAGGAGAGAGATGGAGGCCAGGATAGAGAAGATGGAGGAGGACTTCCAAAAGGAAAAGAAAGACCTGCCAAGACCTCAGCAGACACCATCTGGGATAATTAAGTAGTTTTAGGACCAAGTGGCAGGTTGCTCAGTCACACAGCCAGCAGATGGAGGAGGAAGACAAGTGGAGAGAGGAATGACCTCTCTTGAAGAAGGTCTCCACATTCAAAGAGAGGAGACCGCTGCCAGGCTTTCTGCCATGGAAGATCACTGGAGAGAGGTGACTGGGCTCAGAGGAGCTCTGAGGAAGAGATGATCGAAAAGATAAGCTCGATTGACAAGATGACGGCGGTCCCAGGGGAGCACAGAAACACCATGATCCTGATCCAGAACCAGACAGAGCTGTGCCAGAGCGAGCAGGAAAGAAACAGGAAAGGAAACATGAGGCTGCAGGAGGGAGCTGACTGAAACGGGGGAGAGCTGGCAGAGAAGATCAGATGTCTGACGTCTGAAGAGAGGACTCAGCTTCAGGTAAACTACACCTACTGATGTTTTGGCTTTGGATGATATAATATTTTAGGGAAATATTTTTTTTGATATCTTACTCACATTCAGATAAGAGGATACATTTTAGATCAATTGTCGCCGTGGGTACAGATGTGCTACTACTCTGTGCCTCTGTCCTTCCTCCTAGCAGGCAACAGTTATTTTTATCTCGAAAGCTCTCCTTTGGTTTGATGACAAACAAGCACATTTCCCTACAACGTTGGACCGTTCTTTCAACGGCTTGTTGGATTCTGAGCTTTAGATTGCTTCAAGAGTAGCCTGAGAAGAAAACTGAAATAAATGGTTTTGTGTTTTCAGGGGCTTACCTGTAAAAAGAGGAAATGGAAGCAGCGGTGGAAGAGACACCTCAGGTTTCAAAGAAGCACACAGCGTGACACAGCTGGTACATCGGAGGGGAATGCTTTGCTTCTGGCTCAGTCTAAAGACAAGTAAAATATCTCTCAGAGGACAGTCTACCCGCTTCCTTCCCCTCTCCTTGATGACTCAACTAAAAACTTTACTCACTTGTGCTTATTTGTTGTCTGAAGCTTTACTTTATCCTCTAGCATGAAAACAGACAACAGTCTCCAAAGAGAAAATAACAACAATTTTTATATTTTTGAGGACACATACAGGCAAGGACAAGTCTACAACAGACTGATGACTGTGGAGTGCAAGGTTACTGTGACACAGCAAAGGCTCAACAGAGCAACGCTGAGAAATGAAGAAAAATCAGCAGCAAGTCAAATTGGATATATTAAGTGTACACAGTTCCACCCTTTTTCACCATAAAATCAACAAGAGAGTCCATGAGGAACACCTTTTGCAGTCAAGCTTGTTTACCAAATGAAGGACTGCTTGTTGGCAGAAGAGGTTACAGGAACTTAAACTTCGGAGGGTCCCATAAAATAATGTTGTATTGTTGTGATGAGTAGGATGATACTCATCACAGTAATGGCACAAGACAGCATTAGATGGATTGTTGTAAAAGTACTTTTTAAGTACTTTTTAATGATTCAACATGTGCTTACAATAAGATACAGAGAGAGAAATACTACCTAAGATTAAAGTAAGAGTTTGGAATGCAAAGAAAGTGTGATGCAGTGATGTGTAATAACTCAAAGCAAAGCAAATGGAGGGTCTTGACCCTGAGTGAGTCTAAGAGTGTGACAGCGATTACCCCCAGGTTAGTATGTCATTAGTTGTCATTAACCAAAGTATTGAACAAATTACTTTTTTTAACCTAATGTTGGCAACACATGAAAAGTTAGAGATCACTAAAGTTATTGCATGAATGTCTTTCCAAAGTTTTGTGGTAATTCTTTCAATTGTTTACTCAAAACCACAATGTCAACTTCAATGTAAATGTCAAGGGAACTCAAAGTCATAAGGATACATCCTCCAGGAATCACAAAAGACTGCATAAATGTATGACAGTCCATGTAATGGATGTTTCACTGGATAAGTAACAAAGTTTATCTGAAACACTTTAATTTTTTAAATGGCATTGACATTACTGCGGTGATGTCAAATGGACAGCAAGGAACCATCCAGTTCAAGAGTGTGGTGCTAACCTAGAGGGCTCCATGCTACCAAACCATCATCAAACACTACAGTCCTGCATGCCCATTGAATTCTTTGCCTCTGAATGACTGGCTGCTGAACAAGCTCTTAGTTGTTTGGGAGAGATGCACTAAAAAATTTGATGACATCTACCTCTTATTCCTAAAGAGGTTGGATACACTTACTGTAAGTTGCTTTGGACAAATGACAAATGAGTGTAATTTCATGTAATGCATGTTATATGGGACAGCAGAACAAGTGAACTGAAGTTCACCACAGACAAGTAGACAGGTATGTGGTAAAAAGATATTTATTGCACTGCACACTGAAGATGAGCTGCAGGTTAGAAGAAGCTTGAGCAAGTACCTGAGAGCCAGGAAGTGCGGCTGGGGCATCGGGAGTCCTGCAGGTGCTGAGTGAGATCTGAGCAGACTGAGTAATGCAGGGTTCCAGGGCAGAGCAGGAGGGCTGAGGGCAGAGCAGCAAATTTGATCAGACGAGGGACAGGAACCATGGACCATAGTCAGAACGGGCAGGATGGCAGCAGGCTCTGCTCTAACTTGGCCCACCTGTAAGCAACTACACACTCACACACATTTTATCTTTGAAAGAAAAGCCTGTCAGAGTGAAAAAGCTGCTCTCATCAGTACTCTTATGTTGACATGGGCCAGATGCCTATGTTTAATGTAAAAGGGGTTGTTTTGGTTTTCTAGATTTAAAAAAATCCACTATTATCAATTTCCAGCAGCAGCAGGCAGCTGTTTTCAACACACAATGTCAGACCCAGTAAACGCAGTGAAGCACTTAGTTACAGAGACAGATATTTCTCTCAGGAGGTGAGACCCAAACAGAGCTGTAAGAACCAAATATGAGACGAACGTTCATCAGGTGGACACAAACACAACTCAAATGAATGCTATGTAGTGCTGCTCTGTGTCTGCCGGGTGTGCAAATAAAGAGCCACGGCCATAACTTTAAATGAAAATTATAGTATATTAACAATGTGCTTTCAGCCGGTTCTGCTGCCTTCAAATGGCCAAAAATAAAAAAATATATATGAATGCAAGACAAAATTGGCAAAAAAAATTGATATCTTCTGACCATTTATTTCTATAACATTTGCTTAACGATACTGCTGTTACTTTGCCTGTTTATTCTATCTGTGTGCAAAGTGAACCGTTCATTTGAAATGAATGAGTAATGTTTACCATTATTTATGACCCACAATCCTTTGTGCAATGAAAAGGACATGCCCCGGTCACGTGGTCTTGTCACTGAGGCGGAAATGAAAGTTCAGTAGCGACAGCAGCGGAGCACAGCTGAAAAAGGTACGGGAAAGACTACATTTATGGCTGATTTATTAGTGTTTCTATTGATGTAGCGTGTTCTAACATAAACCACTTAGCTAACAATGCTGCTGTACTTGTTGTCAGGTGGTCTGAACCGATTTTATCGCCATGTCCTTTTATTAAATTTGCTACGAAGCTTGCCTTGCTAACAGTTAGCTTCTTACAGGTCAAGTTAGCTAGATTTGGCCGCATCGGATTGGGTATGCCGCGACGTCCCCTTCAAAATAAATGTGACAGACCAGCCACAGTGGTGGGGGAAAACAGTGTTATTAGTAATGCTAATGTCTTTCAATAAGAAAAAACAAAGTCGCCTCTACATTTTTGTGTGGGTCTTTTGGGGTGCTTGAATTAATCATTTCATATTACATCATATCTATATTTGAGGTTTAGTTTGGAAAACTGACCGGAAGTTGGTGTTTTCTTAGCCTGGCTTGACAGTGATGCATAGAAATGCCTGGATCATCTTCCGTGTTTGTGTTTTGTGCGCAGCAGCCAAGGGTATTTAAATACAGGGACAATGAAATCTGTTAAGCAGGGACACTCAGATCTTCTTTACTCCACATGAAGTTTAGCCAATGTCCAGTGAGTAGCGGATTTAGCTAACTCTGCATAGCCGGCCAGCCTGTTTCACAAGGTTGACGGAAGATGCTGGGCGCTTTTGTTGTGATTGCTTTGATGGGTTTGTCTGCAGCCCGGAGCCAGACCTCAGGTAGTCAGTTGATCAATACACCACTTAATAGTTGGCTGTGATTATGTCCAGGTCCTGGTCGGGCATCACTGGGTCTGGTCTGGTCTCAGCAACCACCAACAGCAGTCACCTTGGTGCTGCAGCAAGTAACTGATAACAGGATGAGGTTGCTCATCACAAGCCAGCTTTAGGGTTAGGATCTTTTCTTGATGTACCAAGTACAGATCAGCATCAGGGATGGCTTCAGAATAGAGTTCAGTGTTACTGAACGCATTGTCCTTGCATATGCAGTTCCCATTGCCTTCAGTCCAGCAGGCTACATCTCTGACTTTGCTCAAGGTGATGTTGATAGGGTCTGATGAAAGTCTTGGCACTTACTGTGTCTGATGTGGGGAACAAAGCTCTGCATTTATTTACATTTCTTTTGTCAGTCCTCTAAATATACCTGTAATATACACTGCCTTTTGCAGTTGTTCTAATGTTGCAATTAAGTGGCAATATGTTGTAATGTTGTGTGGTTGTGTTTCAGAGCTGTGAGGTCATGGCAGCTGCCAGTGTGAGCAGACCTGGCGGTTCCCAGACCACTGAAAAGTCTCAGTTGATCTTGAAAGGTAATTATCTGTTGTTTGTCTTCTCACTGACTCACTGGAACATACTGATACAAATAATGGTGTGACATGTGCTTCCACAATGAAGACACACAGAAGAATTTTCCATGCTGCATTGTTATAAGACAAAAAAATTGTGTGGCTCAGTTCAGAGATTCATTCTTGAGTAAAACTTTATTTTCTACTGGGTGCCTCTTTCCTTTTGAAAATGATGGGTCCAAGTGACACCTCACAGGCCATATTCCCCAGTTTTTTACTCATTACCGATGGTCAGCAGGCCATTTTTTAACCTCTCTCCCATTGTTTACACAGCCAACCTGCTGTTCAGACCTTGATCAGACATGATCTGCCAGTGTTTCACAACATTTATAAAATAGGAAAGGCATTAGGACAAATCAGAAAGTGTCAGATAAATGTTTATTTGTGTGTGTTGTAATTTGTCGATTTTCCTTGTATGGCTTGTGGCAACCATTGTGTTGTGTTGTAAACACAACCAGTCAATGTTTAACACAGCACAGTAGATTTATGGCTGATCATTCAGTTTATAATCACACTGGGAGCCTTGATTATTGAGTTTGTTCACCTGCTCACATAACATTTCTTTTTTGTTGGTGGTTGGTTGTTAGTGGTTGCATTAACCAATACCAGTCCAAACAAGTCATCATTTTGAACAGATCTGCATGTACGACGGAACATTGGCAAAGGTGTAACACCCAGGAAGCTCACGTGGGTTCACAGTGACTAAAAGTTTCACATAGTAATGTGGCAAAATGCAGCTCAGGTAACTCACAACTTGGGTTATCAGATGAAATACAATCTAGCTCATTGTGATGTTGTCATATTATCCAGTCATGACCACTTCTTTCTATTTGAAAGGCTCTTAATATTACATTGACCTGGAAGCTTCATTCTGCTTTGGCTCCCTTTAGCCATCACTTATTTTCAGTTTCATGTTGTTTCAGTACAATTTAAATACAATGCTTTTACTGAAACATCATTCCAAATAATTATGCGGTCTAACACCTCTCTGTCCACCTGCTGAAAATCGCCATCACACCTGTTGGCCCGCACAAAGAAATGACAAATTTTGTATTGGATTCATGTAAAATTCTCATGATTTCTGATTAATGTTCATCAACACAAATCAGGTTTAGGAATGCACAAGTGATCCAAATATCAGATTCAGTTAGATATTTTTTTCACAGTGTAAAAAAAACCCAGCTCTGGGTCATGTATAATATGAGGGGAAAATTGCAGACCATGGCCTCTTACACCTGCAGTGTCAAAGTATTGAATGTGAATGTGGAGTGTGATCACCCATGGTGATTATTGCTTCTTGTACTCCATGCTAACACCTTAGCTTACATTATGTTCACTGATATTAGTATAATGTCAGTCTATGTGTATTTGGTGTATACATTTCCCATCACAATTTCCTTCTTCAAGTTACTTCTTTTGTCCAACAAACTGTCCAAAACCCATAGACTCTTCATTTACTATTATAAATGAAAAACAAAAGCAACACATTCTTACCGTCAAGACGCTGGAACCAATAAATGTTTAACATTTCTGCTTAAAAATGACTGAAATGATCAATTGATTATAAATAGTTGATGATTAAAATTTTTGAGATTGACTGATCATTGCAGCTCTGGAACTTAATGGAGCATTTAGTAGATAAAGATTCAGATGTTTTTGGAGGAGGCCAAAACAGAGCTAAAAGACATGAATGTTAGAGTTCCATACACTACTGGCCAAAACACTTGACGCTTGAAATGAATGCCTGTAATGCTCCATATCTGATTGCTGTGTAGCAGGTAGTGGACAGTGCTTTTAGAGCTTTTTCTCTCCTCTTTTTCTTGATATTGTTTTCCTGAGGCTGTCCTCCATGCACTCTTCTTCAATGTCTGTATAATGGAACTTTCCATAGTGCATGCAGTAGGTACCCTATACTCTCAGCAATTACAAATGGAGTACAATGTTATTATAATGGCTAGGAATCTAAAACATATCTACGAAAAAACAATGTAAATCAAATTATCCTTTAATGGTGTAATATCACTCAAGTTAATGTACACTTAAGTCTTACCACACAGCACTAGAGTTACTGTACATTGATGGTTTTGTGTCTGTGTCTCCCCAAGGCCTTGTTTTCCTATAAACAGGCTGAAAAAAAGTACCATGTGACCAAGGTCTTCCTTTGTCGCTTCCCTATACTACCCCTACTCTTGTTTTTCTCAATCACAGCTCAGTCACACCCCCTCAGTGTCATTCTCTTATGATTGTTTGAGCTCTGACTCACCTCCGTATTTACTTCACTATTGATCTGCTCTCCAACCGCTGTCTGAGTTTTCTCCATCCCTTCCAGCCTCTCTCACTCTGTCGAAACCTACTTTTGATTCTTCTATTTCTGGCACTCTTCCACCTGTCTGTGTCACTTCCTTCTGCTCTTTGGAGAACTGCGAATGAGTCACAATTTTTTTTTGCCAGATGTTTATGAGCTCAGAGATCACCAACCTGTGTCAGCCAGCGTAGATCTGCTAATGTCTCGTCTGTGATAGGAAGGAGTACAGACAGAAGCCTTTCTCTGTGTCATCATTTATTCATCCAACCGCTCGTCCTGATCAGACCCGCTCTGAAATACATTTCCAGGCTGTGTGCTCCTCAGTTTGCAATCCAAAAGTGATTCAGGACGAACAAATCGGCTCTCATATGACTGACACATGCTGTAACAAGATTCTCAGCAGGCCTACACGAATTCAAAGCCACTAAGCCTGTCTAAGCCCAGCTGTAGACTTTTACCACAGTTGCAGAGCTTCCAGTAGTGCTGAGATCCCCTGAAATGTTCATTTCATGAAGTTGTTACAGTCAGACTGGTGAGGAAACTGAATTACAGCATAAATGAACCTCAAAGCAAAAATATTCTTATCCTGCAGAAGCACTCTGATATAGGTACTGAAAGTCCTTGAAAAGTCGTTGAACATTCCTCCAGGCCTCCAATGTGAACACTTCTCTTTACAGACTGATTTATTTTTTTTAACAATGAGGCCTTGTTGCGACTGTTGATGATTTTCCTAGACCACAGTTTTAGGAAAATGAATGAAAGTTGTAGAGAGGATATTTTTCTTTTTTCCACCAGAGGGCGATGTTTATATTTGTCCATTTGCTTGCCCTACCACCAAAACACAAATCTGGTCCTAAATCCATACACAGCATGTAGTGTTCACATGGGATAAGTGACAAAATAAAGTATACTGAAAACAGTCAGTATGCATACTAAAAAAAAAAAAAACTAGTGATGGCAATAAACAGAAGAAATGAGGACACAGTTGGAAAAAATAAACCTAATTGTCAATGGTAGTGAGACATCTCCAGGAACACCTCTAAAAACAAACATAACATTTGCTTTTTCTTTACGTTTAATTAGCTCTGTTTTTGAAAATGGTATGGTAGGACATGATTAAAATTGTGTATAAAACTATAATAAAACGGAATACTTCAAAACTGTAAAGCAAGATGTGCTGTATTAGTCCACCCTTGTTTAATACACATTTAAACATTTATACAGGCAAGATCATTTTGTTTCTATAGTACATTTTTTATCACAGTTGGACTTGATGTGCCTTCCATTAAAATGCATGTGCAAGCACCCACCACTCAAAGACAATAAGTAGCCCACATTCACCATAAGGACACAAACACCACACATGTAGATGTACACAAGCAAACAGTCAGACACACAAATACAATTAAAACTGGTCAGAAGACTGAAAATTACAGAAACCTTTAATTTACTTTTGAAAGAATACGCAGTTATGATCAGGTCATCAGGCAGTTTGACCCCATTTACACCTGGTATTATAATGCAATCTGTCTCCAGACAAGTTATCCGGAGATGGAAAAACACCCATTAATGCAAGTTGTAAATGTATCGGGATGGTATGTGATCAGATCTGCCTGACCACATCTGGAGGTAGTCTGGCTCGCACTGTGTTCGGCTCTTTAGTAGGTATTAACACGATCCGAAGGCTGAAGGAGACATGCCTCTAATTACTGATTATATCTATTCTGTGCCAATGAAAAATGCCAAAACAAGTTATTCACCAGAATTGCGTGAAAAATGAAAGCAACAACAGGTGGGAAATGAAAGAAATACAGGAAGAAATAACTATGTGTGTCATCATTTATCCTGTCCCTGAGTAGCCTCTATGATGATACTGCAACACACCGGGTCAAACTGACATTTTTTCAATAGTAAAGGAAAGGATTATTTTAATGTATGTATTCTTTTAATTTACAAGAGGGGACAAATAATTAGAAATTTGTCGTACACAAGGATTCACTAGGTTTATAAAGTTTCCCCTAACTAAACAACTAACAGAACTCTTTCTGGGCCTGATTTAAAGTGAAGTCAGACTTGCAAATGCATAGTTCTTTTGGAATGACTGTGGTGTACATCTGGTGTAAATCTTTTAATAATTTAATGTAAATGGGGTTTTTGTTTCAGAGGACTAGAATAACTAAAAGCTCCTTCACCAGAGTCTCATTCTATGTATAGTTAGACAGCTACCACCTAATAACCTGAGAGGTCTGACTGGATTGTAGCAAGTGAGCTGGTCAGCAGAGCTTCAAAGCTGAATTTGTATTTCACTGTGAACCAAGGATGTAATTAAAGTACTGGGGTAATATGTTGGTCGTTGCTTGTACACGTGAGGATGCTGGCTGCTGTGTTTGGGATGAGCTGGCTTGTGTGTCCTCGGTTAGATACTCAAATTACAGGCCTTCTGTCTGCAGATGACCTCATTTTAGGGGCCTCATCTCACTGGTTGAAAGTGGACAGCATATTATTTAAAAGAAATTGTTGCTGAGATGTTGATGTGAAATCTTTGACCTTTAACACTCACATGAAATAGAAATATGTTTCCTTGTTGTGGTTGGACTATGGCCTCAGTCACAAAGTGTGTATCATAGTCTGTGCAATCCTACTCTCTTCTATGTGATGCTGTGAGCTCTTTGTTTTTGTCTTTTCCAATAGATGAAGCAGTATTTCAGAAAGAGTACCCTTTTCCAATCTAATTCCAATATATTTCTTTATATCTGTTTTTCTTAATCTGTGTGTGTATATCTGTGTGTGCCTATGCTCAGTGGTTTCAGCAAAGCCTCAGTCTCCCAAGCTGCCAAACCGTCACTCTCGGCTCAGCTCCTTCGTTGAAGTGACTGCCGATGGCCTTACCAGTGAAACCAAAAAAACAGGCAAACGCAGTGGACACCTTGAGCTGCAGTGGAATGAAGACCTCACCCTGTGAGAACCTTACCCACACACACAGACAAACACACTTTTCTGCAAACCTGTGTTTTATTGTTTGTAAACTTGTTCAGTTGTATAGACCATAAGGCAATGAAGGAAAGGCTTCCAAATACCACAATATTTCATTATACCTGGGCTCATGTTTAATTCAGTTCAGCTAGTTCTGCTGTAAAAATGTAGTTTATTAAATCACAAAACAAATCACAATTTGCCTCAGCGGGCTTTACCATCTTTACCCTCTGGCCGTGGACTCTTGATTCAGGTAAGAAAAATGGAAGAAAGAAACCTCAGGAATGGCCACAGAGGAGGGATGCCTCTCAGACAGACATGCATTAGATGTTGCACGTACAGAACAGGCCAACAAAAACCACAGTATATACAGATTACGATGAGTACTGTGATACAAATAACACCCACACATGGAGACACTGTTACAGTAGCAACAGGCACAGTAAAGGTGTTTTAATGCTGTATTCATGTGGAACTGATTACAATAAAGTACTGATATGCCGTGTTTGTTTATTTGGAATGATGTGCAGTGACAGTCCTAGTTGATAATGTGTGTGTGTATTCTTGTTGCTTTGTGTTTCACAGTAATGTGACGCCTCAGAGTCGTCTGGATCTGAAGCTTTGGAGCTGCCACACTTTGAGGAAGGAGCTACTGGGCAGCGCCACCATAGACCTGCTGGACACACTGCGCACGCACGATGGCAAGAGTAAGAGCACACACACACATAGCTAAATGTCGAACATTGTATTTAGCCACAGTGCTTGATGAGGTAAAATCTAACTATTACAAATGAGAACATTAGACAAGTGTGAATTACAGCATGTATGCAGGAAATATAAAATATTCCCTATAGGAAAGAATAAAAAGTGAAAAGAGAATAGGATGAGAGAGGAAAGGAAAAAAAGACGGAGAGAAGGGCAATTGTTCCCTGAGTGACTTATGAAAGTATTTTCTTGGGATCGGCCGACACATATCGGCATTGGCCTTTTTTAAAAATCCGACGGCCGATAAGAGATCAATTTAAAACTGGGTTATTTTGGCTCTGATGCAGCCGCGTCTCTCTGTCTGCAGTCTGCATTGTCCCACCCACAGCACCACCTGATTGGTTACGTAAAATAAAACGGTACCATGTTTCGGTACCTAAACGCATCCTTGTGACTCTCAGGGAGAGGAAAAGTTGGCGATTTTCCATGCCGGACCAAGCAGCAACCTCCGGCGCTGAAAAATGAAGCCAATGCGGAAGTGCAAAAAAGCTGCAGTTCCTCGAATAACCACTAGAGCAGGCTGCAGAAGGGAGTCAATTACATTTGAGCCCCATGTTAAAATGTCCGATTTTACGACAGAAAAAAACATATTTACAGCCTGGTTCAAAACATGGCTCTTGTCTCATAAGCTGTTTTTCTACTCCATGACAACTCTGGGGGGGGGTGAATTTTTTTATAAGGCGTTTGATATTTAGCATTTAACCTAGCTGGTTAGCCGTAGCTAGTTTGATTATTTCGAATAAAGCGGCTTTTTTTCAGCCAATAGCGTTCATTCAGCTGGACTCGAACACAGCGTTGTACGCGTAATGACGTCAGCAGCCGCGGCTTCTGTCAACAAAGCAAGCATGGCTGATAGTGGCCGAAGGTATGGCTCCACTTTTCAAAATGTGATGCAGATTACGCTCACTCAGTATTTGTGACGCGAAGTGCAAGGCCAGCAGGGGGAATACTTCTAATCTGAGGAAGCACCTGGTTAAGCAAAAGATTTTTCTCCAGGCTGAAGAGTGCACGATTTTTGACAGCCTCAGATCTACAGCTGCAGCTCCTGCATTCAGCACCATTAGCACGCCTGCATCCGTTAGTGACTCCACTATTCCTTTATTTATTTTTACTCCATCCTCTTTCGCTCATTTGTTCTCTCTTTACAAGAGATGCTGCTGAACCTGGAAGCTCCCTGCACTTTTTGTTACAACTTTCAAACACAGAAGTTGTTGTTGATTGTCTAAAATGATTAATAAACATATGCTTAAAGGCATAGAAACAAAGTTAAGTGCTGGAGTTCTAATTATTCAAAATTTTGAAACCAATATTTTCACTTTTACTGCAAATGAATATCGGCTCCAGATATCAGTCATCGGCCTCCTTGACTACTAATAATCGGTATCGGTATCAGTATCGGTATCGGCCCCGAAAAAACTATATCGGACCATCTCTAGTATTTTCCTCCGAGGCCACACTTAACCTGCTCCTCTCCAAATGTGACCGTCAGCACTCACAGAGACTAAGGTTGTGTTTGGGTCCTCCTTGTAAACTCAGAAAGTCAAAATATTTAAATAGTGAAATAGTTTATCAACAAGAAGTTGTCCACAAAATGCTGACAAATAATTATTTATGGTACAAGTTTAGAGGTTTTCCCTTAAACACATTATGGACAACTGGTATACAATGCACCTTGTTAACATTCAGTATATCCATAGAACAACAGTGACGTTTATACCTGGCTCCTTAATTTACACGTTAAATTGGCCTTTTGAGTGGTCCACTTCACATGATTTATTTATCAGTAAACAATGTCTACCTGAAGGCAACAACTTGTAAATATGATGGGATCACATGATAATTCCTGACTTCATGAGCTCCACCAAACAACTGACTGACATATAACACATTACAGGATACTCTGGAGTTCTGATTTTCAAAATGGTGACTAACGTTAAGATATCAGAACGAATCTTGCTTTTTTAAGTAACTGGCATCCGTGACTTGGTGGAAGCTGTCTAATCCTGTTTTGGAGGCAATTGAGCAATATGATATATCGCCCTTAGGGGTCCTTTACTTAAACATGCCAAGATTGTATTTCCCATAACAAGCCACCCACCATAAAAGATGTGCATTGCCAGATATTCAAAATTTGAACATTACTGATATCAGTGCAACTACTGTTACTGAAACTGTATCGTACCTGAAAGAAATACAATTACAATCAGTGTTGTTCAACCTACCAGCTACAGGGGTGGGTAATTGAAAGTATCTTAACAGAGTGATTTGTCACATTTCACAGTGCAGATTATATCATGAGTCTGTTTGTTTCATTTGGACAGGAGGCGCAGAAAAACAGTGTGGTGTTACAATGCAGGGGTTAGGACATCTGTAGAGAAGACCTCTCATGAGGAAACTCAGGACAAAGAGTTAGTTACAATATTTCAATCTGACAATGTCTGATCATAGAATAAGTTAAATGTGTCCCAGCAGTCAGTGCAATCTTTCAGCACAGTTTTCTGTTTAGTCAGTCACTTCATGGCAACTAGGTGGCACATCTGCTCCTGAGACCACTATGAAGTAAAGCCATGAAAAGCTACTCAGCTCTGTTGGCTAGTTTTGGCTCATGTATCATCTTCTTGTCACAAATGTCTCAGCGGGGTGGCCCTCCACTGTGGAAGATAATACACTGTGGGTTCACACTGTTTTCTCATTTTAGAGCAATAACAGAGGATGTCCGATTTCCTCCCTTCCATCTCTCCTCACCCACTCCCTCCCCTCCAACCCCCACCACATTTATCCTCTACCTTCTTAACCACGCATCCTCTCTCTCTCTCTCTGTCGTTCCACCTCCCCCCTCTAGTGGAGAATGTCCAGCTGAGTCTGGTGCTGCAGACGGAGAACAAAGGCTCGGTTGTAGCAGGAGGCGAGCTCAACGTCTGTCTGGACGGCATGGTTGTTGATCTGGGCTCGCTGCCCAATGGCAGCACGGCAGCAGACAGTGAGTCCCGCCTTTACCACACACACACACACACACACATACAGAAGTGAAGGTAATAAATACAAAAATGCACATAGAAGCACCTAGAGAAGCACACACATATATATATATATCTGTCATGTGGTGATTTTATGTTTTCTTGAAGAGAAAGAAGTCCCTTACAGAAGTAATAAAAGATAAAAGTTAAACCTGTCAGGAATTTAGGGAGAGATACAACATAGATATATAAGATATAAAAAAAATAATGCAAACATCACGTCACACATAAAAAAAAAATCACAACAGTTGGGCTTCTTATAAACTTGTGATTTAACAGAAAAATGCTCAATGAAGCAAACACCAAGAGCAGATTTTAATAGTTTTCTGAAAAGCTGCCATTTTAGTACAAGTACAAGGTTTTCAGTCATCAACAAAGATATATTAGAGTGAATATGCACACACTGTTTTCCCACAGAAATCCAGACAGCTTATTAGTACAGAATACACCACAATATTTCTCCTCCACTCACTCTTTCCCTTCCTGTCTCATTAATATTACCAGCAACCACATAAACACACACACTCACAAGCATGCGCACACGCACATGCGTTTGTTTGTACAGTAGGATGTTTGTATGTCTCTCTCCACCCTGGCAGTGAGTGTTTTCCCCACTTGGAAAAAGCCAGAGGTTTAAATTGTGTAAATGGCAACTCTCCAAAGTCACTTCTTCCCCACATGCCGTTGAATTAATAGCATTTGTGCCCAAAGACATTTTGGTTGTTGTTATGGTGAAATGAGAGTTTGGAGTCTTGTGTCTGTGGAGACAGAATTGTACAAATGTGCAGTTGTGCAATATATTTGTTAGATAAGATAAGATATTCCTTTACTCGTCGCTCAGTCTTATATTATGATTTTTTGGTCACAAGTTGAATTTTCTGTTGTTTACTATCTTATATTAAAGTAAAAAAGGTTGATTTCGAGCAAAGGTTGATGTACTTGATGCCAATACAATGTTTGAGTTACACAACTTTCTATGTTATTATCTTGAGATGAAAAATCTCTTTGTCTGAATTCTGTTTAACATGCAAGAGAAATTGCTCAACACTGTTTACGCTGTTCTTCAGATAGGTGCTCTACACCTCAGGGTTTCAGTGGCTACAGGGATACCACGAGGATCTGTGCATGGTGAAGCCTCTGTTATTGTCTCCCTTTCAGTATCGTACATTTAGCAAAGCCATCGGCAAAAACATTTGCTTACTGTAATCACCACTCTGTGTCACAGTGAGTGAAAGAACATAAATATTTGGCAGAAGCACAGCGGTTGTCTGTCCTTCAGTAACCACACTCGGTGAAATAGAGGGTGGTGAACTGTGAGCCTAGTGTCGTTATTGACTACCAGATTTTTTAACTCTTATATTCGTATTTTAATCAGCCTCAGAAATCAGGCTGTAATACAGAAGGCCTTCAATCAGAGAACCAGGATTTTAACCTTTACCACATGAAGAACATAACCCGATCATCTACAGAAGACAATCTTTTCTGTCATTTACCAACTTCAGCAAAAGTCATTCATGTGTTACTGTCTGGACAGAACCACTACACCTCCTTGTGTTGTGGCATCAGCTGTAAAGCCCTTTCACATCTGTAAGTGATCCAGAAAGCATCAGCTGAGCTCTTGTCAATCTCAACAAATTTTCCCTTTGCTGGCCTCGTGTAAACCCAACCCTGGCAACAACTCTGCATGTTCTTCCACTGCTACTTGTGTGTCTGATCTCTGGCGTGACACCCTCATGCCTCAGGGTTCTTCTCATTAGGAAAAGTTTTACAGAGCAGACTCAAATTAAAGTCTGATTGCACTCTTGCTATTTTAACCCCTGGACAGTGCAGTGAGGTTCCTTCAAATGTTAGGTCAGCAAAGCACAGTTGAATATTTAAAACATTTTCCACTGTTTGAAAAATGTCACCCTTTGACTCCATGAGTTCTCCATGGGACTATGATGTTTTATCTGCTGTTTTGAATGTTGTGTATTGACCTTTTTACTGTTATGTCGTCTTTATGAATTAACTTGTCAAACTGATTTGCTTTAAGTGTAAAATAAGAAAGTGGAAGATAAAAAGTCCTCGAGTATTTCAGTTAAATTCAACAACTTGACCTGTTTGCCTTTAGTTGTTTGATCTGTAGCCTCAGCTTCTCTGCTGCTTTGTGTCTAACCTGACACCAATAGAACCTAATGTACATAAGGGTGGGGGTTAGTCCATATGTGTATTTATTTATTTCAGCAAAGTCAGGGTTTTAGTGGAGGGTTTGCACTGTGTTTAAATAGTGTCAGAAGGTCTTTTGTCCTGCCAAACTAAGATGTCAAGAATATTGTTAGACTGAAAGTAACTTAATACCAGGGCAAAATGTTGACGAAGTACAGCTGCACTATTGCTACCACATCAACCTTCACCAATTTGTATTCATGAACTTTAACACTGACATTAGAGAATACTTGATCTCCATGTGCATGTGTTACTGTTCCCAAACCAATATAAAACCATTAAGGCTTAGGGGAAGGATTTCAAACCCTCCAGACTTATTGACTCTCAGTCAACAGTATTTCCTGCTTCCAGGCACTACACTAACATTTTACTTTCCTTTATGGCTTGAAAGCAAATACTAGGTGTCTTTTTAAAAAAAAACAACAACAACAACATGCAGTTAATAAGCTGTTCTTAAAACCATAGCTACATCCATGCATCCATCTCCTCTCTGTGTAAAACACACACACACACACACTCACACACACACACACACACTCACACACTCACACACTCACACACACACACACACACACACACACACACACACACACACACACACAAGGCTTTTCATGGAGCGCCACACAGAGCCCACAGTGTATTCTGCTGAATGAACACAGGGCCAGCAGTAAAGGCCAAGGCCTGCCACAGCATGGCCTGTATAAATGTGTCTCTTTGTGACTGTTTGGATGTGAGGAGAGGTTAAGAGAAGGTGTGCAAAGGTGGCTGTGTTTGTGTACATGCTGTTGTCGCGCATGTCTTTATAAAGACAGCACGATGAGAAAATGCCTGTAAAGAGGGCACGTTTTGGTAGTCATCCTTTATGGAGGAGGCTAGTTTAGGGTTTGGATTTAGACTGAGCTCATAGTAAGATCCACAGAGTGGTGTGTACCTCTGCTGCTTTAGGTGAAGAACAATGATGCCATCCCTCTATTTGAAACGGAGCCTGCCAGACCAGCTCCAACACACAAAGGCCAAAATGCCACACACATAACAAAAATAGCCTAGTGCAATGCTAGTGTGCTTAAAGTGTTATATTAAAGTATGCATGACACATTATGCAGACTTTTTGCTGATCCATAATGCAGCAAAACAGGTTGGCATGATAGCCCCAATAACTTTGTTCCACAGCACATAAAGCTCACCTTTCAGATAAACTGGTGTTATTAGAGCAGGGCACCATTGGCTGGTGAGAGCTGGAAGTGGGAGGTGGCTGCGTGATTTAAATATTCATCAGCAATTGATTGTGCTTAACTATTAAAAGGGGGCTCAAGCCAAAAATATTGTGAGCAACTGTTTTAACAGAATATTTCCAGGAATTGCAATTTAGTTTAATGAGAAGATCGATATCACTCTCAGTTTTCTTTACATGTCCTGTTGTATTGAGTTGTCTTTAAATTCACACACACGTGCACGCATGCACACACACATAATCATAGACATCAGGAGTGCTTTTGACTAATTTGTTTCTGAGAATTGCGTAATTGAGCCTCATTGCTTGCAGCTCAGCAGCACAATCGCCTCCTGTGATCCCGAAGCAGTGTGCATGGTAGTGGAGAGGGGGGGGGTTTCCTCTCCTGGCTTGCAGGGGCAGGGATGACAGAGGTCGTGTGTGTGTGTGTGTGTGTGTGTGTGTGTGTGTGCGTGTGTGTGTGTGTGTGTGTGTGTGTGTGTGTGTGTGTGTGTGTGTGTGTGTGTGTGTGTGTGTGTGTGTGTGTTGGGGGAGGAGAGGTTAGTGAACAGAGGGCTGAAGTGTGCCCTCTAAAACCAGGGTTTCAAATTGAGGCACTTGTCTTTGTATGTGTGTGTTTTATGGTCTCATGAATGTAGATGCAGACGTGTGTTTTTGAGCTTGTGTGTGTATTGGTGGGTGTGCTGTGCATGTACATATGTTTTACATTCTGTAGTGTGTGTGCAGGCATATGTGGGCTGCCCAAATGTATAAAGTGTATAAAGGTGGAAGTGTGTTGCCTTCTGGTGGTGTTAAGGCGCTCTGTGTTCTCGCTCTGAACGCACCTCTGTTAGTTCGGAGGTTTTACTCATTTCCCCTGGCAGCCTTTCTGACACATGCATGCACGGACACACACACACACACACACACACACACACACACACAGCAGGCTTCATAAACAAACCCTTGTATTGAAAGATGGGGAGAAACAGAAGGCAAGGCAGATTTCTCCTATTGCTTAAATACACACTCCACATATACACAACTTCCCATCCCACAGAAGCAGAAGCCACATGTTCACCACAGCACAAACACACTCAGGCTATCCACACAGACACACAAGTGACTACCACTCACCCTGGACACATCATGCTTGACTCTGAACATTAACAAGTTGTATGTGCCAAAGAATCATAACTTGTTAGTTACATAAGACATAGTGTTGCAGCCGCTATCATCGTATGTGTAAATAACTTTATATAGTAAACATCTGGACACTGTTTATGAATAAACTGACCAGATTTTGCATAATCCAGCCAAGCATAGTATTTTATCACAGTCCTGCAAAAAGTCCAATATTGCCATAAAGCACTGATTCATGGAGACGTCCCCGTCTGCAACAACGTTTGGATTACTGTACAGTAGTGTTGAATTAGCGATTTTACAATTTACAGAAAACTCATGTATTTATTTATTTATGGAAGTCATTTATTCAGCAAAAAAGCTAAATATTCTCTGTTTCTGTCGTCTCAAATGTGAAGATTTGCTGCGTTTCTCTGTTTTCTACCATTGTGACTTGAATATATTTTGGTTTAAACTGTTGCTCTGACTTATGAAATAATAATTTTAAGACTCTGTTGGATGTATTTTACCGAGTCACACAGCGCTACATTGGTGAACTCTGGTTATACAAGTAGCCTAAAGTCTCCTGTTCATTTATAGCAGCTGCAGAACTGAAATGTGCCCACTGTTGCTTTTTAGTGTCGTTTAGTTGTCGAGATGTTTTTGTGTCTTCAGATGGTTGCTGACTGGAAATTCTATTTTACAGACACACACCAGACCAGTAATTAGTCTTGTGCCATTTCAGAGGGAGGGGGTTATGAACTCAGCGAGCAGGCTATGACACAATGGTTTCTCCTCAAGACCACTGTTTATTTTTCTGTATGTCCATCGGGCCTGCTCACAAGAAGCCCTTTCATAGCCACTAAACAGTACTCTGTGTGTGTCTGTGTGTATGAGAGAGAGAGAGAGAGACAGAGTGAGTTAGTCAGTGAGAGATTACCTGTTTGCGTTTGTGTAGATAGCGAGATATATGTGTGTGTAAATATGGGTACTGTTTGAGGCTGGTGTGAGTGTCTTACACATAGGAAGGTGCTGTGTTTGTGTGTGTGTAAAGGAGAAAGTGAGTGTTAATGAAAAACATGTTATAGACCAGTGGTTTTCAGTCACAGTTGGGACTGAACATATAGTCACACATTCCCTCACACCGCCAAGACCGCATACCACTACACACACACACACGCACAGACTACACAGTACATACAAGGATGAATGGTCTCTATTAAACCACCAACTGTACTTCCATTGCCACATACTTGAAGTCTATATGGATTTGATTATTTTGGAGTTTTTTATAAACACAAAGTGGTCTGAGCCTCGCTATGAGAACTTTCTTATTTTCTACACAGCCCTGGAAAGGACTAGTAATCTCCATAATGTTCAAATGTGGCAGTGTTGTGATGATATGGCCTCTAGGGAGGGACTGGAACTAATACTGATGTTGGTGTTGGTCCTGATTGAGCTTTAGTGTAGCAGCTAGAGACAGCATTGTTAAAAAGCTTTTTTTTTTGTGCCAAATTCACAATCTACAGATACGTGTAAGGCTGGTACTGAACTTCCATACTTTTGTTGCACCAACTGAATTGTTTTGCGTATTTGCAAAATGCCGCGTCATTTGGTGCCAAAGTTTGATACCTAAGAAGTAAATGTTATCAGTGTCCATGAGGCAAAAGGCAAGATACACGCCGATCTATGATGATCTATGTTGGTGATTGACTGTCTATCGTTCCTTGTTATGCATCCTCTCTTGCCCTGCAGGAAGGGATAACCTGGAGCCGAAACACAATACAATACAATAGCTTTCATACTTATTAATGTTCCTTTTGACAGTTCATCATTTTTATATAGTCCAGCACATCTGTTCCATCAGTTTCTTCGATTTGCTCCAGTTATCCCAAGAGCCATCAGCACCCTGAACTCAGACATACAACGAGCCCAGTCAAATGTGCAATATTTCCATCACTGCCTCTGTAACTACCTCGAAACATATTTATTTATTTAACAACTCATGTGCAATACATTCATATGTGACTTTTACTCATCTGTATATACCATTCATCATTTGCACTAAATTAATACATATTCTGGTGTCTGTGCAATACATATCTGCTCCTGTGCAATATTATGTGAACAACATAGAAATCTGGACTATTTTCCATCAATATTAACCATTTACCTCATATCGTACACTGAGCCTCAATTGTGCTGTGCACAAGTCTGCATCTCATCTTGTATATATCTTGTATATTTTAACCTCCCTGCAACTTCTTAAAGTGTCTTTTTTACTTATACTATTTTTGTATACTTTTTAACTTGACTATTGCACTGAAAGGAGAAGCGCTCCAATCTCGTTGTACATCCTGTATAATGACAATAAAGGCCATTCTGATTCTGATTCTGAGTAAAGACTGCAGAGTAAAAACAGTTTCAGTGGCAGTTTTTGAACCTCTTCTCAAAAATGCAAAGAAAGACAACCACTTGGGGTGGCCTTGGAAATACCAGCATTTCACAGAGGAAGACTAGAAAAGGTCTATTTATTGATGATAGCGCAGTGTATCAAATCAATCACAGTGAAATGTGGTGAGAATAGTCTTGTCTTGGGATGTTTTGCCTGCACTGATGTTGGACACCTGTACTGAATTGACTACATCCTTACTAAGGAGAAGTACCACTCCATTGTTCAGAGACATGCGGTATCCACTGGTTTGCATCTTTGAGGAGAAGGATTCATACTGCAGCAGGATAATGAGCCCAAACGCACCTCAAAGCTTTGCAAGGCCTTCTTAAAGACCAAAGAGTCACAACTATCATGGACTTTTCCCACAGTCACTTGAACTCAACCCCATTGAACATTTATGGTGACACATGACTATGGGGACATTTGCTTAAATTTGATCTCTGACCTAGAAATAGTGCAGCATCTCAAATATTTCTTCATTCACCCTTTTTGGAATTTCCCAGCAAAACTTTTCCAACAAACAATTAAAACGTGCAAATTACTTCACATACTACCTATAACCTTCATAACCAGTAGCATTTCTGCATCTTCATATTCAGATGATGGAAAAATGTGCCAAAGTGCAAGTCATTGAAATTTGAATGTGAGCTGGGTTTGTTGATGTGAGTGTGGGATGTTGGAATGATGATGTGCTTTGTCTTTGCAGAGATACTGCAGTCAGACAGACCCAACCTGAGAAGGACACAGAGCGAGGAGACTCCCAGTACAGCTGGATCTCATAGCAGGTCAGGACACAGACACACACACACACACACAGTCTGTAAGTGCTGTTTGAAATTCAGATACAGATCCTTTGATGCTGCAAGGATAAAACAGAAATGATTGGCTGTGGAAGAAAAAGGGGATCTGCCCAATCTTTGTGGAAAGGTTATTTATAGGGAGGAGAGGATGAATTAATATAACACATTTATACCAACTGGCTAAGAAGGAAGCAGACTTAGCTTCTAAAATGAACACATCAATTCTGATTAGATTTGTACAATATTCAGGTTCAATGCACAGGTTTTTTTTCTGTCACAGGTCCTACAATAGTTTCACTTGGTGTTAATATTTGCTTTATTTTTATTTCCATTGTGATCTTATGATATCCTACTCACTGTATGCTACTTGCATTATCCAGTGTGTGGTTGTTGATGAATGAAGTCAGATATGTTTAGCCTGTAGAGCACAGGCATAGTTGATTATAGTTTGTCGAAGGAGCAACACAGTAGAAAAGTGGCTCATCGTGTAGATCATGTCAAAGAAATAATAGCCCTATAGTTTCAACGAAAAAGCCACATGTGCATCACACCTCATCATCCCCTCACGTCTTGCCTCTTTTTCCATATTACAAGGCAACACTGATAGTTTGGGCTTCGTGATAGCAGCTTTTTACCTCATAGGAGCTCTTTACAGTCACAGTGATTTGTCTCCCTTTTTTCTTATACTGTTTCTTTATGTGGCACTCTCTTCTTTTTCAGATGTCTTTATCATGCAGAGTACCCAGAAAATGCAGTTGCTGCTGCAACAAAATAAGAATTAATTACTTAATTTCAAATTGCGTGAAATAATTAGAGCTCAAACATCAGTGTATAACTTGATATGTACCAAGTAACAAGCATTTACTGTTACCTTGGTAATGTGTAAAATCTTCAAAAGGCAGTGAGTTTTAATTGACAAATTCAACAATTAATGTCAGTTAAGTCCACCATATCCTGGTTTGGATGTAATTTTTAGGTTTCTGTTTGTCACTAAAACTGCATTTCATTTAGGCAAGATGGGGCTTGTTCTCTAATGATATAAGCTATATAGGAGGAGGTGGACAGTGACATGAAACTTGGACCTTAACCTACTTTAAGTAAGCTCGTGTTTTATGTGGCCATGTTTCCATCACTTCAGAGATTACATTGACTTAAATTCATTTCTTGGAAACTTACCCTTAGCCTAGCTGCTACTTGCCTAACCCCATCCCTTACCCTAACATTACCTTATCCTAAAATATAATGATTTGTGTTATAGGGATTTATTTATGCCCCCACAACATAAGTAAGTAAGTAAGTAACTAACTACATGTCCACACGCACACACACACACACGCACACACACACACACGCACACACACACACACACACACACACGCACACGCACACGCACACGCACACACACACACACGCACACAAAACAGCTTTTTAGACAGTTAAGTCAAGCAGATCATGCAGATGTTGTCATGTAACAATAAGCTCAATAATTAACTTGCGTAACCTTTTTCTAAACCACTGTTTGCGAAGCACTTATTTGAAAATCATGAATTCAAAGCCTAATTGTAATCAAAATAAATGGAAGAAAGAAAAATGGATTGAGTGAATGTAGCCTGTGCCAGTACGGTCGACTGAAGTACTTATGCAGAGTGCCAGCATGTTATTCCCCCCTGACTGTGGTTTCAGATGCTGCTCTCACCGGCTAGAATGGTAGTGGGATAATAAATAGTGGAGCAGACTCCATTTATTTCAAAGCTTTGCGGCGGGGGTTCATGGGGTCAGATGGTATTTCCCTCCAAACATTGCAGGGGGGCATTAAACACAGTTCAGCCAAGAGCCCAAACCGCCGCTGTCATGGAGAAGCAGTCAACATCTCTATCCAGTTGTGTGAGAACAGGGGCTACAGAGAGAAAGAGGAGGAGAGGTGATTTCGGTCTCCCATGAAGAGGAGCTCGTTACCCACACATAAACACATTCAAAAGGGTATACACTATATATGCGCACACCTGGTGTTAATGTCAAATCATTGCTTCTCCTTGTTGTGGCGAATAAACAACCCAGAGCAGCCCCGAATCAGTTTTCTGTTGACGGCTGTCCAAGCTCAGCCTCAGCATTCCTCGGTCCTGGGGAGGGAAAGCCAACATGTTTTTCTTTGTATGAAAGTTCTTGTCGGAAAAGCAAAGTTATATTTAGTGCTAGGAAAATATGACTGTGTTCAGAGAGGAAACGTAGCTGACACCTCTGTGTGTGTGTTTTTTGTGTTCTGCTTTTGCACCATGTTCGCACTCGTACGTGTGCCAGGTCTATTCCCCGGAGTCAGAAAAAACAATAGGTCTAATTATAAGTTCTCAAAACAAAGCTGTAGGGTGATCCACAGGAAGTGGACATGAAAGACTGTCAAAGAACGAGTGAGACACATTGGTCATACACATTTCTTTCTGTTGATGTCTGTCTGTCATCTCTCTCCTCCGTCTCATTGTCCCACCCTCCCTCCTGCCTTTCCCCCTCATCTCCTTTTCTTTCACTTACTCTCCTCATCTGCTCCACACCCCACTCCCTCTCTGTCTCTCCTTCTGTTTCTCAGGAATAACAGGCACTCAGTGGGAGGCTCGCAGGGCGGCTCCCCAGGGTGCTCCAGAGGGGGCTCTCTGACTAACGGGGAGCTGAATGAGGAGCAGATCCCTGGCTCATCTGCTCGCCGGCGGTCCTCCAAGAGTCACAGCAGCCCTGGAAACACCGCAGGTATACACACAGTCTGCTAACCTTACTACTGTGTTACCCACAGACCGGGCTTTGATAGACTTAGACATATATGTATCTACACTGACTAGAATTTGAAACAGACCTGATTTTGGACAGAAGTGGCTGGTAGTAATTTGTCCAGATATTCTGCATCTATAAAAGGACAATAACAGATGTTCTGACAGCTACACAGTAAAAAAATAAACCAATGTCACTTCAGGGTGTGCAATTATTTTGCCTTGTGCCATGATTGCCATGATAAGGGTGAATTCTCCTTCTGTGCAGAACTCCTTCAGACTTACTGTATGAAGAGTCAAAATCTGTCATTAGAATCAGCTGAAGCTAAAGTCTTCCCATAGACGACAAAGAAGATTTTGATCTATCATAATTAGGGATGCACCGAAATGAAAATTCTTGGCCGAAACCGAAAACCGAAATTGAAGAAACCAAGGCCGAAAACCGAAACACCGAAATAAATTATTATGCCAATTATTACCATTGCATTCGTGGCTATGACTGTGTACTAACCTCACTAAAATCAAGGCATTGCAATTGCATAAATTAATATTAATGCTTCAAAGAATAAATCAATTATAAAATTCTGAGAATATTTATTAACAGTGACATTAAAACTAGCTATTAGCTATCCGTGGGTCTTTCTCAGATATAATGAAATGCATCCACACCGCAGACATGTTGGCAACTATCCAGACGTGCGCGTGCTGGTAGGGTTGCCAAACATCCCGAAAAATACGGAATTGTCCTTTATTTGAAAATTAAATGTTGCGTCCTCTTTTGAACTAATACGGAATAATAATACCGTATTTCAAATGTCCCTTACACATGTCTGTCACAAACACATTTCAACACTAAATGTGACAATAATGAACTAAATAAAAGACAGGAAAAATTAAGGCGAGCTAAATCTGTGTGCCGGGGACCCCGAGAGGACCCGCTGCGCTCTCTGCCAGTCAAAAAGCGCTGTCACGGTTGCCTAGTTACAAACACTGGCGCCGCTACACGCTCATTTTAAAAATGGCTAGAGGCAGCAACTGCCCGTAGTGGGCGTGTTTTTTCTTCGTCATCACAACGTCTTGTTTCAGCCGTGTTGTTTCGGTGACAAAAGTCTTTCAGCCGAAAACCGAAAATGCACTTTTGAGCCAGTTTCGGCCGAAAATTTTCGGTGGCCGAATTTTCGGTGCATCCCTAATCATAATATTGCTTCACCTTCCTCCCTTGTAATCTCCCTCTACTCTTTCACCCTTATGCATGTCTACTCAGACTGCCAGACTTAAACACACACACATACATGCACTAACTCCAAATCAAAAAAATACCTTCTTTTTACCCCAACACCAGCCCCTTTTGTCATTGCAGTTGGATTTCACTTTTATGATTGTCTAGTTTTGTCATTTGGAATAAGAGACATTACTAACCTTCACAAGTAACTAAATAAAAATGTAATCTTTTAAATTTACTTCTAAGTAAATTTATTGCAGTTTAATGAAGACATTTTGCTTTTTTGACCAGTGAAAATTATGATCAGTGCTGACTAAAAAAAAACTTGCTCATGTTGTCTAAAGCAGGGGTTTTCAAAGTGTGGGATAGCCAGCCTCCCTAAAGAGAACTCAAAAGCATGCCGCCCCCCCTTTACCCCCCCTAATTATTATTACTATTATTATTGTTATTGTTGTCGCTTTGTATGTTCCACACAGGCTTAAAAAAGGTTTTAAACAATAAATGTTATACACATCTTTATTTTTGTAAACATCTTAAACATGTTTGTATGTTCTTAAACATATTTTTAAAACATTTTAATCATCTTTATCTCTGTGTGTGTGTGGATAAATATCTTTTTTAACACATTTTAACATCTGTATGTTTTCACCATCTTTTTAAAACACATTTTTAACATCTGTATGTTTTTAGCGTGTTTTTAAACACATTTCAACATCTTTATGTTTTAACATCTTTTTTTAAACACATTTTAGCATCTATTTTTAGCATATTTTAACAGAGCTTTTTAATATCTTTTTGAATACATTCAATTTAAGGCCTCTTTGAGTTTACATGGTGGCATACTGTCGTTAGCTTACACCTCTTTGCAGATAACACTCTGTGGCAGCGGAGCATCATCAGGACCAATACATGAAAAGCCAAACTTTAAATAATCAGGGTCATACTTCCTCCGTTTTCTGCTCGCCCCAGACTCTGTGTCCTCTCTCACTTTCACCTGAGATACTAAAAATCGATCCACCTTGTCTCTTGTCAGATGTTTACACTTTTTTTTTCTTTTCAGGTTTATTTTTTCACTCGCCGCGCCTCCCCTGAAGCCCTCTGGCGCCCCCCAGGGGAGGCGCGCCTCACACTTTGAAAACCGCTGGTCTAAAGTGTTTCATTAAAATTGTGAAATGTTGCTAACAAAATAAATTACGCTTTTATGGATCCTTCCTTGCTCTCATCCTTTCTGTGTCCTCTCTCAGACAAAGTCGAGCTGACGTCTAATGGGCTGGAGAATAGTCGCTGGGGCGTGAGTCGTCACACGCCTCCTCCATCCTCTCCGTCGGGCCGATCCCCAGCCGCCAGCAGCAGCAGTGGTAGCCCCTCACCAGGTCAGGATGCCCTGGGTCTGACCGCACCATCAGAGCCCGGCCCCAACGCCACCTCCAGCACTGAACAGTCCAGCAACAGCACCACAACAGAGTCCACAACAGAATCGCTTCCGGCAGGGTAATGGCACGTCTTACATTCAGCCCACAATTGTAGCAGTGCAGTTTGATTTCATTAATAATTCCTGAAGGTATGATAGCTATACAAATGTATAAAAAGATTCTGTTACCAAACATAAAAGCATGTAAACCAACACAAGACACTAAAATTGCTGTGCAGAGGTGGGAAGCACTAAATGCATTTTAGGACCACTGCTTGCTTTTCTTGAAGCTTAATAAACCTAATGTTTTTTTTCGTAGAAGTTTAAAATCACAATTCATAGTAATACACAGTAATTGTTCCTTTTCACGTTAGTGGAGTCATTAACAGTCTGTTGTACAGTGCATGCTGCAGCTTTGGACCCTTGACAAACATGTAGGCTTAGGTAGACACAAGCTTTCACAAGACACATATACAACCAGTAAATATGTCATTCATATTTTGGTTTTAGTGTGAGAACAATAAGACTCCACCCTTACTTTACATTTCCTTTGCTTTTCTCGTTACTCCATACAGTAATAAAATGGAGTCACCTTGATATATTGCAGTTATAAATGGCTTCCCTCATTGCTTCATATATTTTTTTAAAGGTGCATTTCCTAAACAATGGTCATATTTTACCTTGAAAGTCAGAATAAATCAATCAAAATTCAATATATTAAATGGCGTTAATACCCAGTTTCAGTCAAAATACTGTGAATAGTTTCTCCCAGAAATGGTGAACTATTTGACAATAGACAGGCTTTTTGACTTGTTATAGCAGGAATAGCAAAAGTGAAACTAATAAGATTGCTTTGTAATGTTAGTCTGAAAGCTCTGTTCTGTAGGAGGCCCTTTAACGCAGCTGTTAATAATGTTATTGAATTTATGTGTTTGTCTCCACTTTGTCTTTCTCTCTCAGTTTGGGTCAGATGAGATTTACTGACATGAAATGCAACAGTATTTGCTGGCTTAGCAAAACACAAGGACACATGGTTCCAAAGATAGATGTGATATATTTGGTAAATAACTGCAAGAGCATTAATGGCTTTGGACAACCTCAGTTAGTGAATGATTGCAGGTGATTAAGATATACTGTATTTAGAGAGCTGGTGTTTCCTCTGGGTTCATGGCATCAATACTGTTCTCTGTGTGTCACACACTGCTGAGCAGGTAATGTGGGACACTCCCTTTTCTCTCCAAATAAGTTGAGTTGTGTATTGGGGAGTTTTGTTTGCTGTAGTTACCTTGATTATGAAAGCTTACAAAATAGGTCCTTCTAATATTTTTCTAATGTGTGAACTGTATAAGCAAATACAACATTTGTCTCTCTCTCTCTCTCTCTCTCTCTCTTGCTCTCTGTGTAGCTGGGAGCAGAGGGTGCTTCCTCATGGCAGAGTGTACTATGTTGACCACAATACCAAAACCACAACCTGGGAGAGACCACTGCCACCGGGGTACGTCTTCTACATTTTAATATGCATTTTCTGTGTCAATTCAACGATTATTTAACATTAGTGGTATGTTGAGTCACACGTGGGCTTTAAAAATCAGATATCAGTCATGTCTTCCACCTCTGATATTATGGAAGTTACTATGTGACCACAGGTACAAAAAACAAAGTCTCTCAACTAATCTTTGGTCCACCTGGTAAAATGGGATGAACAGCCTATTACTGATTGCAACTGATTCATGGTTTTGATAAATTGGCTGCACATGTGGAGATGAGTGTTTCTGAACTGCTCCTTTTTAAATTTGGAGTGGGTGAATACGGTTTTAAATGTTGTCATGGTTACCAGCTAGTAAATACGTGTGAACTGTGAAGGGTGCCTTGAACAGCTGCTAGCTGTTATTGCAAAAACCCATTTTGAATTTAGTATGTAGGTATAACTCAATGGTGTTTTAGAAGCTATTTTTTGGTAAAATACTATTTTTGAGAAATGTCTGTCAGCCACTTCAGTACAAAAGCGTTTACACTGGGATTCAGAGAGTCATATCCTCATACAGTTTTTCTTTTTAATCTCCAGTATGGTGTTTTGATTTCACAATCTTGTGCAACAAACAAACATACAATGAAATTGAGTTAAGATGAATTGCATTCTGTTTTGTGTCAATTTTAAAGATCTCTCAGGCAGGCTTGTGATGTTTGGGCTGTGGTTTTACATGCTTGGTGATTGGGGGACTACTTGCAGGACTCCTTGGCACTAGCACTAGCCAGTTACAAGAGCTCTCCGTTACTGAAGGGGGAAAAGTTCACACAGTTCATTCAATAGATGTATTTGTCCCAATGGCTAGATAGCTAAGAAGCTATGATAGTTTCCTCCATTTAGGACTCACTGACATTCCTCAACGGTCAGAACTGTTAAGATGGTTTGATATTGGTCAGTAATACCAATTTGTGTTTCACCGTCAAAGATGAACTCAATGCAAAAAATTAAGCAGATTTGCTACACAGAGGAAGCAAATCCTCTGATTATAGCAATTCCATTGAAATGAAATTAATTTGAATTATGTGTGCCCATTGTTGGATATATATATATATATATAAGTGTGTCACAAGGAATGTTTATGTTCCTGTCTTATCAGCTGCCAAACCAAGCCTCCTTGTTTCTTGTATGTTTGTTTTAAGAATGTCTTTTATGTTCTCAGTCATAACTCCACACACTGTAATTGGTCCTAAATCATCCAGTTTGATTTTAGTGTTTGTGTGCTGAGCCATCATAATGAGGACACAGTTTTCTCCCTCCCTTTATGTACAGCATACGAGAGCAGAGCACCCCTGCCTGAGTCAGGCCCATTTATGACATTTTTACTTGCACCAATTATTGTAGACTTTCAGAGTGTGTGACTGGGTGACAGAGAGAAATAGAGGCTGTTTTTAGGAAAAGGTCACCCCCCCCTCCTCTACTCCTTCTCCTCAAACCTCCACCCCCCATCTCAGTTTTTCCATACAAGGAACGAGAGCGCGGGGGCCCAGAGAACAAAAGTCCTTTCTTAGCGCCACATGTACTTCGATCCACCACTGTGTTGGCTGCTGGCCGCCATGGCCCTTCAGAGGATCAATTAGCAAACTAATACCAGGCTAGTGCTCCAGATGTACACACCAGGAACTGTTTAGGAGGTGTGTGTTTGTGTGTGCACACGCACGTGCGTGCAGGGGGCGAGGGGTGGGGGGAGGAGTTAAGCAATCGGGGTTTGGAAGCTGAAATAATGAAAGCCATCGAAACTCGACTGAGGAGAGCTTCTGAGTCACACTGCTCTTTATCAAATATACTGTCGAGTTTGTAACTAGTAATGCATCACAAGTACAAGCACTGTGGTAAGATGCAGGACATCATATCAAGCTTTCTTTTTCTCTAGCAATAGTAGGGCCTCTTTGACTAAAACTGTGTTTACATAAAGCCGTACATGTCACAAATGCATTGTCAACCCCAACAGAACAAGTTTCTTATCATGATTTTTATGTTTTCCCCCGGAGTCATTGTGTTTTCTGTTGTCCGTGTGTCTGTGAGTCATGAGTCTGTGACACTCTCATCAACATGATATCTCAAGAATGCCTGGAGATTTCTTCAGATTTGGCACAGAATTGGACTTGAGAATGAACTGACTAGATGTTAGTGGTTAAAGGTTGAAGGTGAAGGTCAGTGTGGACTCATGGCTGTCCCATTCTTGTGAGCATGTTATCTCAGGAATGCCTGGAGGGAATTTTATTACATCTGGCACAAATGTCCCCTTGGACTCAAAAGATGAACTGATTAGAATTTGGTGGTCAAAGATCAAAGGTCAAGGTCACTGTGCCCTCACAAAACACATTTTTGGCCGTAACCCAAGTATTTATACGCCAATTATAACAAAAATTTCACACAATAAGACTAGTAGGATAAAATGTTGAAGGATGACGTTTTCTATCCTGAAGGTCAAAGATCAGCTTCACTGGAACATCATAATGTGCCGCAAAAAACACTTTTCAGCACCATAACTCAGGAACAAAGGGGGAGCTTGTGAAGCTATTTCACATTTTGCCAGGTACTAAATAGGTGACACTAATCTTTGGTGTCCACCTGAGTGTCCACGTTTTAGAATTTGTAGTTTCTGTGCAGCATCATTCACATTGTCTACTGTCATGGCCACGACTTCGTGTCCTATGATTTCACTCATCCAAAATTTCCACCAAAAATACCCTTAATAACTTTTATCATATTTCTTCAGAGTCTAATATCAGTCTTAACAGACACGCATTTGGTTCACAGATGCTGACAACTGCAGGGCTTTTGAGTTTGTATTTAATACTGCATTCCCATAATCCCAGCATAGAATGGGAACTGCTGTACCAAACCTAAATGTAGTAGTAACTGCTTTTCAAAAACATCTCCTAAGGCCAAATGGACAGTCAAAAAAGGACTCTTGTTTATGTACAACTCAGCTGTGACGAGCACTGATTAAGATTTTCTACATGGCAGTGTGTGTTAATGTGACTGTGTTACTGAATGACAATCATTTTTTTGTGTGTGTCTGTGTGTTCACACTGAGATGCTGTCATTAGCCAGCTAAGGCTGAAACCACCAAAGAATATTAAGAGATGTTCTGAGGTCAGAATGAAGAGTAAAACATACACCAAAAACAGCACCAAAAAAAAAATAAAAAATCAGAAACCAGAACCAGTCAATTACTGTGTTTGTTCACTGCAGTATACTATGAAGTACTTTCATTTTTGACAGAATTGTATTGACCGTTAACATAAAATAGATAACAAAAGTCCATAAACTGGCAATTGCTGACCTTCCATAGAACACGTGTGAACAAGTGTTTCATAGTGGAAACATCTGGATCCACAAGTTTTTAGAAACAGCGATACATGGTGCCACTTAATAGAAAACATAGTACAAACGTTTGTGCTACAACTACCATGACCATGAATAATATTTGTTTCTGACTGGATGGCAAGTGTCTGTCAAAGTTATAAAAGAATGTATTAGGCCACTACAAAACGTTTCAGGCTCCAGTTTAACCAGTGTTCTAAAAGCATTATGGATAATAATGCAAGATGCAGTGCTAATAGTTAAACTGACAAACTAATCATAATAATATACTGTTATGTGTTTTAGTGAACTTTTCTGATGGAAAGCTTGTCCATGTCCACCTCATCATGTGCATGCATTACATAATTCTGCATCAATTATTTGTCCCAGAGATATTAAGACCTTGTCTTTGTACCTACCTTTGTAGCTTTAATGTTTAAAGCTGTCTTTTGCCAAGCTATAACTGTACTTCATGCCTTACAGAGTAAATGTGGGTCAACAAATGTCAAAGTCCATCCCAGTAGAAAATGGGTTGAGGACAGAAAATAGGAGCTCATAGTTATTGCTGTCAGCCAACATGATGATGATTAATAAGTGTAATAAGTGGACTGTTGAAAAGAAGATGTACTGTACAGTATAATCACTTCTAGTTCCAAGAAGTACATGGAGAAGATGGTTAATGACATGACTGTAGGAAGAGTTAAAGTCAGATAGCAGAACTAAGTAGAGACTCTCAGACAGGCTATTGCGGGCTCTGGGATTTTCCCTGGCTCCAGTAAATAACTAGCTAGTGCTAATATCAGAGAGGGAATAATGTTTTCCCTGCCTTTTAAAGGAAGCTTGGAGGCGTAGTGGTCAGAAAGACGATCCCTCAAACAAATACCTCCCTGTTTGCAATCATCCACGCTGCTGAAGTGTCTTTGAGCAAGATATTGAAACCTACCAAGGCTGAGTATGTCGGAACTATGCTAAAAGGTTCTTAGCAAAGACTACAAGTACAATTTACAGTACATGTATGCACATATAGTTATCAAGAACATGGCTGTTTCTGTGGTTTATCTGATTATTGCTCGACTTGAGTTGAGTTTGAGGATTATCTATTTGAGTCATACAGTTTTGTCATGGCCAGTAAAAGAGCTGTTAGTTTTGAGACTTTTCAGCTTCTCGTTGAGTGGAATATCGTACAGCTGCCATCTCGCGCTAGCACCAGACTGAATAAGTAGTGCCAGAAGAGTCACTTTGCATGCTTTGGGTTGTTTTTAGAGATATTGGTGTGAGGTCAAGTGCTGTGGCTAATAATGGTGCACTACTTCGGTATAGCTGGTGATTTTGATGCCACTCACAGGTCACAGCTACTGGTGGTAGCAGCAAGTGTCTTTTAAAGGTTAAGTTTGGTCATATTCTGTGGGTTTTTTTTCTTATTGTCAACAAATATGAATAGATGCAAACCAACAATGGACTGGTCCGCATAACAAGTATTATGTATGTGCCTGGTGTATCTTCTTCCTCTGTGCCATAGAGCTTTATTGTTGTCCAAAAACTGATGGTCGTCAATGATCCACACTGTTGTACTGAGTGACATGTTCCTTCATTACCACAAAAGCACATGTCTTGCTGCAGAAAATAGTCCAAACAAATGCACTATTTCCCGCTGTTTAAGTAGTGTTTTCTAACCTTCCATACAGGGCTCAGGTGTAGCAAACACAACACAAGCAGCTTATCATCAACACCTCATTGTGACTGTTCTCCCGTGCAATGTTTAAAACTTACCCACTAAAAAAATCCACATCTTGTTATGTAGTGTGAATTTGTGTATTAGGTATTAGTGCACAATACTAGAGTTAATCTCAATGACAAACACATTATGTTACCTGTGGCTGCTTCACACTAAAATATTTCCTGTGATTCACCAGTTGGACCCTTTTGGTTGGAACCAGCAGCAGGAAATGTTGGATTGCATTAGATATGGCTGAATGAGTGATATCAGTGAAATATCAGTTCGTTGTTTCCTGTGAATGTGTGTGGATACACTGTTAAAATCTCACACAGGAAAAGCGGACTATGCCAATAAAAATGACAACTGCAACATGGACGCACAGTTACAGAATATAGATACATTGAATTGCTATTGCTGAAAAATACCAGCCATAAATGGCTTCAGAAATAGGGCTAGGCACCTTGGTGGCTTCAGAGTTAAGCCCTCAACTTTAAACTGCAACTTCCCTGTTTTGAGTCTGGTTGCTGACCTTTGTTGCCTGTTGTTCCTCATCTCTCTCCTCTCTTTACCGTCGACATTGTAATAAGGGCATAAGATTTAGAACATTGGTGTGCAAAAGTGGTGAAAATTTCTGTTACTGTGAAGTTAGCTTCTTAAGTGATAGATAGATAGATAGATAGATAGATAGATAGATAGATAGATGGTGAACAGATCTCCAAAATGCAAGTTAAAGATCAAACATTATTTTTAGCATTTTAAGCTTTAAAAAATCCTCAAACCTTGTAATTAAGAAATGGCAGTTGACAGGAATGGTGGAGGTCAAGTTGAGGTGTGAATGCCCAAGAATTCTCTCAGAGAGAACTGTTTGTTGGATTGCTAGAAGCTAATCAAAAGCCCTGTTTGACTGCAAAAGACCTTCAGGCTGATTTATCAGACTCTGGAGTGGTGGTGCACTTTCCTACTGCACAGTGACACCACAAATATGACCTTCATGGAAGAGTCATCAGAAGAAAGTCTTTCCGGCCTCCTCGCCACAAAATTCAGCATCAGAAGGTTTCAAAGGAACATCCAATCAAGCCTCATGCATTTTGAAAACTTTAAATAGAACTTTTTGGCAATTAGGTGTGTTTGGAGAAAAGAGGGTGGATAATAATCCCAAACACACTTCGATATCCACAATGGACGACATCAAGAGGAGCAAGCTGAAGGTCTTGCCACGATCCTCACAGCCCCCTGAACAGAACATCATTGAAAATCTGTGGATAGACCCCTCAGTCAGACTTCAAAGACTCTCAGCTGGCTATAAAGAGCGTGATACTTGCCAGAGAGGATGTTACTTTTTACTTTTGCCTGTGGTCCTTTTTTCTGCTTTGTTCTTTTGAAAGCTTAAAGAATAGAAATTAGAAAGTGATCTTGCCTAAAATATTAAAGAAAGGTTACATCTTTACCTTTATGCCTTTTGGAAAACAGATCATCTTTTTCTCACTCAGCTATTCACAGAGACATTTTGAGGGGGTACCCAGACTTTTACAAGCCACTGTATGTATTCAAACCATAACACCCTGCTTCACATACTGTAGTAAATCTTTCATGTAGCTCTCCTCCTGCACACTATGTACACACTGAATACACGTAATACGTATGTGAGTTTGCATTAACAAAAGTGAGTCTATTTTGAGAGCTTGGACCACTGGGAGGACCCAGCAAATGTTGATGGCTTTACAGTCACACTGATTATACTGTAGGCGTATGAAGGAGACAGTAGAACTCTGAGTTTGTGTTTGTAACTGTAGTTTTGAGTAACTCTTATGTTCTATATGTAATCCAGTATCCTTGAGTTTTAAATGTGCTGCAAACAGGTAACATCAAGGAATTTTCGATATCGAAGATTTCGACTGATGAAAGTTCACTGTAGATGAGTAGAGAGGAATTTATTTTACAGCTTGTCTCACACATTTATTGCAGTGGCTGGTGTTTTATAACCTGAATACAATGGAAACCAGACTGTAAGACCACTTTAGAAAAACACTGAACAAACTAGAGAGGAAGACGGTCACAGAGACACAGGCCTGCAGTTTGGTTTGAAAGGTTAAAAAAAAAAGACACCATGAAGTTTGAACATCAGGGCTACAGTAGAAGCACTGTCAAGGTCTATGTGAGTGGTTATTCCTTTGTGTGTGTGTGTGTGTCTGTGTGCATTTCTCCAGTATCAGCACAGTGTGTTTTTGTTAGCATACGGAAGTCCACGCTGTTTTCTCTTCCAAATTCTGTAGCGCTGAAGTCAGAGATATGAGAATAGCAGCAGAACAGCGGTCGTCCTGCCGAACCCAGGGAACTGTTTTCTGTGTGTGGAGCATGTTTCTCTGTGTGTGTCTATATCTCAGTCCATGTCCAGACCCCCATCTCATGGGAAGAACAGGATATACACAGACCTCTGAGTAATACCCCTGGCAGGCTCTGACACACACAAACACACACACACCACAGCACATGGTTATTGTCGCTCAGAAACCTGGCGTCTGCCATTGTTTCCCCCTCATTGTCGTAATTGAGCACTGGCATTGTCTTTAAAGTGATTAGAGTATTTGATGGTGTTTGAATATGAGCCAAACCACTGATAAGACAGCAAAAAAAAGAATCTGTCATCTGAATATCCACCAGCTTTACTCCATCCCTGGAACACTGCTTTTCAGGACATAGTTAGTGAGTAAGTGATTATTGGTCACAATTCAAGACAAAAGTGTTAAAATATGTTAATTTGTTTTGCCCTACTACCTCGATAATTCACAATTTTAATGAAGTACATTCTATCAGGAATAGTTTAGTTTAACCATCATTTCCTTCCCGTCTTTTTCCTCTTCCTCCCTCCCACTCTGTCTCCCTTCTCTTACTGTTTTCTTTCCTTTTCTTGCCCGTCTTTCTTTTTCCTTGTTTCTATAAATCAGTGCTGTTACTATCAGCAGCACAGCTCTTTGATAGAGCCACCCACTCTTGACATGCTTAATAAAGATGTTGTCGAAAGCCCTCAAACTCACCCCCCCCCCTCTCTCTCTCTGTCCACCCCTCCAGCTGGGAGAAGCGAGTGGACCAGCGCGGCAGGTATTACTACGTGGACCATAACACCAGGACCACCACATGGCAGAGGCCCACGGCAGAGTCTGTGCGCAACTACCAGCAGTGGCAGAGCCAGCGCAACCAGCTGCAGGGCGCCATGCACCAGTTCAGCCAGCGCTTCCTCTACCAGGTATTCCAAGCCTTCTGTGGCCAAGTATAAGGGACATAATGTCTCAATTAGGCAAAGGGAACAAGGGGTTTAGTTCTTCCACTTGATAAATTTGTCCTTCATTTGCTCATCAAACCAAATATAACTTTTACAGCTTTTCCTTAAAAACCACACACACATATTCATATATATAGAGAGTGAACTGTGTTTTCACTACAGTGTGTTGTGAGGTGAGTATCAGCATCGAGTGAAATTAGCTCAGTTTGAAAGAAAGAACCCACAGATAGTGTAATGTTAAGTTTGACAAGTCACATCAGTATCTCAGCTGGGAGGATGCACTGAGGATGTAGTTAGTTGCTAAGGCAAACCCACTGCACTGCTTCAGATTTATAGAGTGTTGTATTTTTATTTGTATTGTATTTGTATCTGGCTGCATTTTAATTACATTAAGTATAGTGAGTCTGTACTTTTGAACGTTTTGGAATGTAAACAGTTATGCAACATCAAACCTTTTGGCTAAAGTGCTGATCTTGGAGATCTTCTGTCAATCAAATAGTGTTATTGCTCTCATGGCGTCTCTCTTTGTCTGTGTAGCCATGGTGGATATCACTGCACATGTTAACCACCCAGTTCTACTTTTGGATAAATCTTTTTTTTAATGCCTTATAGTTTTTAAGATGCTCGTAAATTTAGTACACAATCAATAAATGTTTTGCGCAAGATCAGGGCTGTATACGACCATACTCATTGGCTAACAGTCAGAGGATGTTGGCTTCTATGAGAGGGGGGTTAACAATGTTATTTGAGACTTGTCTATAGTATTTTTTCCAAAGGATTGAGTCCAGGTTCTGCTGTGTCTCTGACATTTGCCGTCCTCTCTGTGAAGCAGCCAAGGTCAGACTGCAACCAGACAGTAAAGGCTTATGGGACTAAAACAACAGAGCTTTCTCAATGGACCATTATTAAAACCAGCCTTAAAACACTTATAGTCTTCTATAAAAACACCCCACCCTGCCCTCTGTGTGTGTGTGTGTGTGTGTGTGCTAGTGTTTCAATTCTTATAAAATTTGTGTGTAAATTTGTCCTAGTTTCAGTTCTGTTTGTCTTTCTAGTCTTGTTTGTATCTCTGTTTTTGAATTAACCACACCTCTTTCACTCACATTTTTCCTTCTATCCTTTTATCTGTAATCCACCATCTCCCACTTTTTACAATTGTTTTTCCACACATTGATGATTTCACACTCACCAAATCCTCCTCCCTTTAACACTCTTGATCCCATCACCATACAGTATTACTGTGGTCAGTGTTGAATTTTTCGACCAAAGGTTTGAAATCATTTATAACTCATCCATATGCTATTGAAGTGAGAGTAGTTGAACTTACATAAGCCCTCATCAAACATCTTGGCAGTTGAACATGCGTACAAGCTGCGGAAAAACAGAACTCCTTTGTGAGAAGTTAAACACAAAATGTGAGCAGGTGGTGTAGCTGCTAGCTTTTACTGATTTATTGTCCTCTGGCATTTACAGTAGCTCTTGGCTGTGGGGCATGTTGGACCCTGGTAATAGTATTTCTCTGTTTACTTTATTGATTGTAACACCAGTGTTATTACTGTAACTGAAATAGCCCTCTGTTAATGCTGCCCTTTAGCAGGGAAAATACTACTCACATCTTCATGTAAGTCTCAAAAACATGAATATGAAGACATGAGTAAGATGTGGTTTTTTTCTCTCTCTTCTGGGTTTGAATATTAAATCTCAATACCAAACAAAATTAGTCAACAGCATTATTGAAAGTAGCAAAGCTGATCTGTCACATCACAACAAAGACAATGGCAGTAATTATCGCTTTACTACTGGAAGCGACCACAACCAAAACTTGAAGAAGGAAAGGGACAAATGGCTACGTCCAGGTCCTCCAGGGTAACAGACAGACCAATAGCACAGGGACAAAGTTAAAAAGATGAAAGAGGTTGTGTAATGGTCAATGTTCAATAAATGATGTTGTATAGTTGGTCCCTCTTTTGCCTTTATTATGGAAAATATCCAAAATGTCCCTTTTTGTAAAATACAGTTTAAGTTTCCTTCGACTTCAGATCATGGTTAGCTCCTGTTGCTACATTCCTGCTTTGAAAAAGGCAACTTACTTTTCATTTCTACCTTAAAGAACTCTGAATACCTTGAACTTTAGGTTATGTCCTTTACTGTACAAAGTGGACATAAGTAATTAGGTCCAATACACAAAAATAGTCATTCGTAGCATCAGGATGAATTCAGGTGTTCAAAGGTGACGACACACACAGCGTCCATGTTGAGACGGAAACATGTATGATCAGTGTGGGCTGGAAACTTGGCCTTCTTCCTTCCTCCTCCTCTGCCTTCGCTCCCTCCCTCCTCTCCCTCGGTGTGTGTGAGAAAAGCCAATAGGCTGCTCTGCCCTCCCTGTTGATAGTACGCTGCTCTTGTCTTGGAATGCCCACACTGCTGATAGCAGCCACTATTTATGGCCCCAGTGTGTGTGAACAAGGAAATATACACAAAAGAGCTCATAGTTTAACTGTGACCACGGCCACATGTTCTACTGCCCGACTGACACTCACTGTGTGTGGACACACTATAAAAAATAATGACTCCAAAATGATGGCTAAATCTTCTCCGGAATGATTACTTACCACTCTCTCTTTCCATTAAAAATTAGAACATCTCAGTTTGTTTTACTGTGACTTTTCAGGATTCTGTAAATGTATATGCGTGTGCCAGCGTGTGTCTGTGTGTGTGTGTGTATGTGTGTGTGTGTGAGCAGATGTGTTCACAGAGCTGTAACATTGAGGTCAGGTGCCACATTTCTTTTCTTGTCACACTTGACAACCAAAGAGGGTTGTCCTCTTAAATTAGTTTTATTGTGTTTTGAAATTTTCTGTGTTTTTTTTTTGTTTTGTTTTTAATCCTGTTGTGCTTTTTGAAAAAATTCTACTGTGTGTTTTTTAAAATTGCTCGTCAGTAGAAGTACTTTACCTTTTAACTTAAGATAAGCCTAAGATAAGATAAGATAAGCCTTTATTCGTCCCACAGTGGGGAAATTCACTTAAACTGCATTTTTTTCAAACGAAGTATGCTGGAACATGCGAATTTCCCCATGGGGATGAATAAAGTATCTACCTACCTAGTTACAGATGGATACTTGCAGATATACAGTTTTCCAGAACTTTGTTGTTGTAAGCACTGACTTTGTCCAGATCAGTAGTCCTCATGACCAAAGCCCAGCCATGGCCAAATGTCATGACTGAGGTCCTGGTCAAGGGTAGTGTTGGACATGAATTGGTTATGGTGAAGGTTAGGGTTAGAGTTTGGGTTAGACTGCCCACAGTGAATGGAAGCCAGTGCAGTGTCTCAACAGGGATCGTCTGTGTGTGTGTCTGCGTGTGTGTTTTGCAGAGTAATTGCGGCTCGTTAGAAGCCCCAGAGCGGGAGCAGCCTCAGAGTCATTAACTGCAGTTTCCGGCTCTCCCCTCTCTCTTCCCCCTTTCTTTTCACTTCTACCAGTCTTCCTTTCCTTTACCCATGTTCCTTCTTTTAACCCCACCCATTCCATCGTTCCTTTACCTCTCTGAAATCCCCCCCAATCTCCTCTCAAAATCCCCCTTTTCTGCATTGAACCGTAATATCTTTATTTTTATCTTGGCCCATTTCAGATAGCCTCGTCTTTATTTCTGTTTTCACCGCTCTTCTTCCACTGCCCTCAAATCAGTCTTTTGCTCCTCTCACCTTCTCTAAATTGCCTCGTTCTTCCTCTCCAACTTTCTGTCCGTTCCCTGGAACAAGGACCCTTAACAGCAGCACCTGAATCAGCCCTGTGTTTTATCACTCGCACCGCTGAACAGAAAACTCACACACGTCCACACGGCTGAATGTCACGTTCACTAATGTTTACACACAACCCGTCAGTGCTCATGTTTCCATAAAGCACATTTGTAAGTGGTTTATGCAATGACAGAACAATGAACAGAAGTTATTTAAACTGCGCTGAAAAAGTTCAGTGAGTATGAGTTACTGTATGTTGCCTTTATTTCTGTGTTTAAAATTGAAGAACTATGGACAGACTCAGTCCATCTGAGGGCGTCACCCCGGCTAATTCTAGTCACTGAGTTTGGGAAAGAGATCGTGGTGGGGTTAGCCGGCTAGCAACGATATTTAGCATTTAACCTAGCTGGTTAGCCGTAGCTAGTTTGATTATTTCGAATAAAGCGGCTTTTTTCAGCGGCTTTTTTTCAGCCAATAGCGTTCATTCGACCCACCTCAGCTCCGCCCTCGCTCCACCTCTTTGTCCATATTTGGAGTAACCGGAGGTAGGTTACCAAGATGGCTACGCACTACGATTTGCTTCATTTTTGCTCTTCAGGGTGACGTAAATTTAGTACACAATTTTTGCTCTTATGGGTGACGTCACGGACACTACATCCATATTTTATACAGTCTATGGTCTTAAAGCAATATTCAGAAATTTCCCAAAACTACATCAGTAGGCCAGAGAGCAGTGATTTCTTCACTTGGTACTGTTGGCCTCATTAAGAGACCAAGTCTAACCTGATGCAGCAGATGGTTTGTTGCACAGAACCATCTGGGAAGTCGTCCTTGGAAACTTTTTTTTCTTCCAAAAACTGTTTGGCAGGTGAATGGATGAACAGTTTGTCCATCAGAGTGTGTTACAGGCTGACTTCGACCTGTCGGATGAACTAACCATCGATCCTCTACCAAAGCCAGTCAGGAGAAGAGTGAAAGCATCTTTTCCTCCTAATTGAGAGAAGTCTGAAATGCCGCTCTTTGCTCTTCTTCCAATGAAGAAATTCTCTCTGGTTCTTACATAACTGACACTAACCTCAGTAGGAGCCACCGCTGTTGTTTGTTTGACCAGTCGTTTCTGTCACTGTCTGGCTGAAACCACGCCTCTACCTGCCAACCAGGAGCTCCTCATTGGTCGCTCATTGATCCCAATGACTTGATAACTTTGGTAAGATGGATGTTGTGGATCTCTTGCGTGATCTTGTGTCATCTCGTGATCTCACCAATCCAGCAATTTGGCCCCATTCAAAATATGCCAAATTAGTTTGCAGTTTCTCTTTGTAATGTACCCACTGATGTACAGACAACTATCAGAGAAGAAAACCTAAAAATGTTGTGATTCTCAGGCAAGTTCTGGAGTTATAAGGAGCATCTTTTTTCTATTATTGCTAAATTATTTTATGGAAATTATTTGCAATGGAAATGTGGCATATCACGTCCTCGGAAAGTCACACTGAATCAGACAACACCGTATGTGTATCCAACAAAGTGTACAAATGTACTCCAGCTGTGGACAGTAGCTAACTTCCAGTTGTTTTTGTTGTTTATTTGTTGTTTATGCACCTGTCTCCTTCAGCTCATGCGCTCCTGTCTCTCTCATATAATATTCAGATTGATGGCCATTTAAGGATCGAAGTCCATTCTTAACTTTGGGAACAGTATGAGTGACAAAAAATTTGATTCAAAGGTTCACTTGCAAGATTTTTTGGAGCTTTCAACTTAAGTGATTAGTTGTTCAATCAGTCAGTTATTGACAAAATGATAATTTTTATGATTTTTTGATTGTTTTCAGCAAAAATGCCAAATATTCTCTGATGCTCAGCATTGTGAGCATTGTTTTGCTGCTTTTTTCTCTTTTGTCAAGGTACATTGAATATATTTTGCTTAATTTCATTACAAGACATCACCATGACAACATATTGCACAATTATAAAAGAGTCCTTAAAACAACTCTTTCTGCCACCACAAATTATATTAAAGAAGCACCAGGTTAGATTTATGAACCTTAGTGTCAAATTAGTGAAATGAATAATGTAAATATTAATCAGCAAAAATGTTTTCTTTCTGCATAATTTAAGTAACTTTCGCAGTTATAAATATGCAGAATGGTATAAGTGTAATACTCATTCAAGCAAAACTGTCTCTAACACACAGATGAGCTGCCATGTTTTCAGAGTGCTTGAATGGCTGATGAACTCACTGAACTCAAGTTTACTGAATTCCTGTTCGTCACTTTCTCTCCTGGTGTTTGCTCTCTGCACATGTGGAAAAAAAGTGGCCGGTTGTCTTTGCAACAGGAATGTGAAGTTTTTACAGTTGTGTGAATGAATGGTGTAGTTTTAGTTTTACTAACACTTTTGCATATCTTCTGAAGCCTCATTGGCATTTTGGTTGAAAGAGACCAGCCGAATTCGCTGTTTTCACCTGTGGTGCCCGGCCTTGAAGCGAGGCTTTATGGCATATTCCTTCCAGATCCATAACACCCAGCCATTATTTCACACGTTTCTGCCAACATGCTGCTTTTCCCTCTCTTCCTCTCCCTCCCTTGTTTTCTCTGTCTCTCTTTCTTTTCCTCCCTCCAACCTCGCTCTGTCTGGAAGCTGCTGAGGAGCTGAATGGTCAGAGCCAGGATGAAGTCATCATGTCTTTATATCATTATATTCTCCTTTTACCTTTTTTAGTCACAGAAAACCCATAAGGGTGGGGCGCTGGGGCATAGATTGGCTGTCGATGGGAGTGACACACACTCTCTCACACACACACACACACACACACACACACACACCCTTTAACCCTGTTATGTGCCCACTCTTGCTCGTCCAGCAGGCCTCGTCCTTTCCATCCCGACTCCCTCAGAGTTTCCATGACAGAGCCATTTTAAATGGGCACAGTCACATTTCTTTTTGGGAAATGCTGCGTAAAGTGACGTTGACATTCGATGGATAATGCTCTACTTTATGGCTTCTCAGAAAATAATCATCACTTTTGTGGTGCAACATGTCTCAGTGAAAAAAAACCCTTTGAAGGTCCACCAGCTTTCATTTGGAAAATAGTGGTTTTGCTTTTTTTTTTTTCACCTTAGTGTAGCCAATAAACGAAAACAAGCGCTACCTGTGCTGCCAAAACCAGCCGTTTAGGAAGGGAAGTCACCAACAACTGCATTTTCCCATATTTTCTCATGATTTTCTTAATGCATAATTGTTTTTTTTATCCATTTTGAGGGTTGATTGGCATCTTAAAATCACCAAATAGTATACCGACCGTTTCATTTATACCACCACTACAATACCACAGCAGCATTAACCAGCATAACATGTTGCCATTAGAGGGGCCTGTGCACCGCTTGGTGGTACACTTCATGATTTAGAAGTTGTTTGTGACACACCTACACCAGCCTGTTTGATAAACATCTTTCAGCATGAAAACCCATCAGCGGCCGCTAATTACTAACAAACGTCTTTTCAGCTACTTTTCCACTCAAGCTAATATATTCGTGTGTGTGTGTGTGTGTGTGTGTGTGTGTGTGTGTGTGTGTGTGTGTGTGTGTGTGTGTGTGTGTGTGTGTGTGTGTGTGTTCCAACCTAAGAACGTACACATTGACTGTTTGCCACGGACAAACTTTCCACACTCTGGCACACACACACACACACACACACACACACATACACACACACACACACTCTTACTCTCTCTTTTTTTCTGTGTGTATGTGTGTGTGTATGAGTGCAGGCTGAGTAAACCCCACAGTGGTTTCCAGGCCCAGGGTGAATAAAGGTGCCTTTTGTCAGGCCTGGGGTGGGTTGGGGCAGCCAGAGAGGAGGCGGAGTGGGTGGGGCGGGGGGTGTCCAGTCTGGAACAAGCATGAATGTTCCCTCAGTTCCCTCAGACATCGCACTTCCCTGCCTACTTTCACAGCAGTGTTAGAAGAGAGCAAGAGAAAAGAGAAGGAGGACCTCAGGGTGGGGTAGGGAGGGGTGCCAGGGTGGAGGAGGAGGTGGGCTGTGTTTGAGGAGGCGAGCGGGAAGCCAGGGGGTGGGGCTTGCATCCAGCCAGTGAGCTCATTGGAACAGCGTTGTTGTTTTATCCTCCTACCGAGCGTGTAGTTCTTGGAAGGCATACGAGCCACCAGCCGGCCAGCTCCCTCAGTCGCCCCTTACCGCTGCAGCAGAGAGGAGCCACCCCCACCCCTTATTGCCCTCAACATTTACACACACACACACTTCAGTGAGCCTGACTTACCCACAGGTATCATCCCTGGTTTCGTGAGTTAGCGTGGTTGCGCCAAGACTTGATAGTCCACGTTTGAGACAGCGTTACTGAGTGAGTTTTACTGGCGTTTTTTTTTTTTTTTTCAAAAGTTTTATTTTTTTCCTACTAAACTGAACTCATTGGTTTTCCCTCATTTCTGTGTTTTTTGGCATGTTTTTTCTCAACCTTTTCTTCCTCCTCATCCCAATGCGTCCATGAGAGAGAGAGTGGACAGAGAGAAGAATTTCCCACCATGCTGTGCAACAAGGACAAATGCTGAAAGAAAAGCAGAGAGGTGGAGGAAGAGAGGAGAGAGACAGAAAGGTGTCCTAACCAGGATTTGTTTTGTCTCTGTCTCTTTTTCTCCCTCAGCCATCCGGTGCTCCGGTGGAAAATGATCCTCTGGGCCCACTGCCTCCTGGATGGGGTAAGTTTGCCTAACACGCTCCTTGCATACACTCTCTCAGTGAGGGGTACTCAACTGGTTTGATGGTCTCCAGGTTTGGTCAGTCTTCTGTTCTTCGTACCTGCTGGAGGTGTTGGTGAAGAAACTGTGATCGCTCAGGACTGGACTGAATTTATGCCAGTCTTGTAAGCAGTGCGTAGTTATTTTTGAAAACTTTTGAAAACTAGTCAGCAGGCAAGAAACGCAGTTGATCAATATAAAGAGATTTAGTCATTTTAAGTCATTCAAATATCTGTTTGAGTGATTTAATGTTTGTGGCAAGGCACATTTTAAATCACTTTAAGCCTTTATGCAACATCAGAGACAGTGTTGGTTCTGTGGCTGTTGAGTTTCTTCGTCATCCCCGTGAGCAGGCCAGTTGTTCATTGATTGATTGCTGCTCCTGATTTTGATTTTCATTCCATTGTTGCAAATCTGGATAAAGTGCCTCTTGGTTTCTTTTCAATGCTCTGCTCATGTTATACCAATTCATCCCTGTACGCGCACTCCCTTTACTCTAAAATCCACAAATTACAGAGGCCGCATTATTGATGGGACTCTTCATCATCCAGCATTTTCCCAAATGAGTAATGTAATCGGATCCACGCAGAATCATGTCACACACATTCATTCATTCATAAACGAACGCTGCTGGCAGCTCCTGTCCCACCAGCATTCTCACAGGCTTCATCGCACGACCGTGTTCTCTCCAAAAACCCTCATTCTCTGCCCATGATGCCTTTTCAACATGTTGCGGTACCTCAAGACGAAAACCTCAATTATATCACTGGCTCAGATTCGCTTCTCTGGCGCGCTCTTTTTCATCTGCGGTCGCTTCCCTCGCTTTTTTTTTTTAGGCTCAGATTCAAAAAGACAAAGATGGGAGAAAAGAGTGAAAGATGGAGGAGAAGGAAAAGAGACAGTGGCAAATGAAAGAAACTAGAAAGGAGCAGGGGCGGGGGGGTCAAACTGGATAGTAAAGTGGGGGTGGAGTGAGTCAAGGAGAAAGCTAGTAAGAGTTGCAATGTGAACACTACTGTTTCTGGGCCCTCCACACACTCCTGTTAATGAGAAAAAGATGTCAGAGCCATGGAGGGAGGAGGATGGGGCACCAGGCTCTTATGAGACCAGTGGCCTGCCATGCACACACACACACACACACACACACACACACACACACACACACACACACACACACACACGTAGAACATTTTACACACTACCATGCAATTCTATTGCTTGTTTAAGGTGCTCTTAACTATTTGTTAAGATTTTTTTTTTTTGCTTGGGTCTATATTTAATATTCCCAGCAACATGGTCACTTTGACTTTCAGACACCCCACCACAGCCTGAACACTGGACACACACACACACATACACACACACATTCACTCACTTAGTTTTACCCTGCTGAGGTATTCGGAACAAGCCACAGTGAAATATCACACAAGCTTGCTGGTTTTGTATCACAGGGGTGAGATATTTTTTTCTCCTCATGCCAAGAGCGAGAGTGAGCCCAGTTGTTGGCGTCAGAGACTCTCAGGTGATCCCTCTGAGCCCTGTCTATTTATCATGGCATTTATCTCAAGTTTTTCAACCTCCTCCAACTTTTAACATCACAAATCCCACCAAAGTCTCACTGTTCTGTTCTGTTCTGTTCCTGTCCACAGAGAAGCGTCAGGACAATGGCAGAGTGTACTTCGTCAACCACAACACACGAACGACACAGTGGGACGATCCTCGGACCCAAGGGTGAGTCCCAGAGAAAGTACTAACGGGTGTGTGTCGGTGTGTGTGCATGTTTTTTGATGCTTGTGAGAGTGTACGTGGCTTTGGGTGTTAGCTCATGAATGAAGAAAATATACTCATGGTACAAAGATTAGTGTGACGACGGGGGGGGTCGTCTGCTCTACCATATGTGCATGTTTCCTGTTGGTCAGAGATGCCCTGGATTATTATGGAATTTAAAGAGGTGTGTTCCCAAAATAGTAACATTTGACACATTTCGTGAGGAAATCTAAAGATCAGGGAGTTTACAGGAACATGGCAGAAGTCAGTTTACACATTGATTAAGCCTAGTTGCACTGTAGGTCATCTCTCTGCTCCCCAAACTTTAAACATCCAGAGATGAGTTTGGAAACTGTTGGGTCTCCAGCCTGATATCCATTTGATCATTTTCTAGCATCACTCTCTATTTCTTTGACGTTTGAAAAACTTGCTGAGGTCTTTAAATGATTTTCCTCTCACCTCACTCATTCTGATTGAATCTCTGCCAACCAGGTGTTTGGATGAATTTGACACATTATAGTTCAGTCCTTTTTTTATGGCCACACTCTAACTAGGAGCCCATAAGCATAAGGGGTAGCTGGAGATGTGCTTATTAATATCACTCAAGTCACAGAGCCAACTATACCATCCTTTTGTTATACAGCACTGATTGCTATTCTGAGGTTATTTACCAAAATTCTCAAAGAGTCTTCTAACCATATTCAATTGAAAGAAAAGCAGTTAAGTTGCATCCAAACAGAAGATGGTAGCTGAAAATGACATATGACTTTGTCTAATTTAAACCACATGGATCTAAATGTAAATCAGCTCTAATTCTCTGTGTTAATGTTACGCCAAGTCATTTCCTGCTACCTAGATATAAAACACACCTCGTGAAATGGATTTCAACATTTTCATTGCACAACAAACCGAATATTTTTTTTCATCCAGATGCTTGGAAGAGACTGTCAGGGTTCTGGAAAAGTGCGAAAGTGTTTTGTCAAAGATGGCTGGCTGTTTATTTTTCAGACAAACTGATGCTCTGTGATTCAAACGTAAATACACGAGAGGCACACATTGTGGCAAGGGTGGAATGAGGAACTCTTGGCCACATTCAAAATGCTGCTCACTCACCACTCTTTATAATAAAATACAATTTTATACGGGCCTCTCCTGCTGTGGCCTTCGGGACTTTATTCTGATCTGTGGTTTGAAGCAGTCTGAATGAGGCAAACATGCCTTTGAGATCCTCAAAGGAAGTTCTCCACCTGAGCACGGCTGTGAATTTGGTGTCATGGCAGGGTTTTCTGTTAGTGTCCAGGGCTTTAGATCCACACGTTGGCGGGGAGGTGTGTTAGTTTCATCCCCAGGACGGGGCCCCTCCGGCTGGGACCGTGCTCACTGCCCTCTCCCTGTTGCAGGATGATCAAGGAGCACCCCCTGCCCCCGGGCTGGGAGATGAAGTACACCGCTGAGGGAGTCCGATATTTTGTGGACCACAACTCGCGCACCACCACCTTTAAAGACCCCCGACCCGGGTTTGAGTCAGGGTAAATATTCTCTTAGCCCTTCCTCCCAAACCTGCTTTTTTTAATCAAGCAAAGTTTGTCACAGACCGTGGCAAAGACATTCTGAGGAAATGGACACTTATAAAGTTAACTGAACCAACTTCTTTTTCAGTTTTTTTAAATGACTGCACAATGATTTTGCCTCCGGTCTGACAAACTGCACTGCAAATATTAATTTAAACAATCCAAAATCCAATCTTCAAGATCATGAAAAAACTATATCTTAGTCTGAACTAATTCATCTTTTTATTTTTATCTTCATCTTTATTGAGCTCATGTTTTATCCATTATCTGTTTGAATATATTTAAATCATTCTTCAGGTCACAGATAACAAAAAGTCATATTTGACCACAGCAATATGTTCATGCTGGCACACATGCTCTCACACACACACACACACACACACCTCTTCCCCTCAGCCTGTGGATGTTTGCCTTGCCTTGAAGCTGTCTCAAATCTTACCGCAATAGTCAGGAGAATGTGCAGATGTGTTCGTAGCCTCCACTGGCGCTGCTGTTTGTGCCTTTCACTGTTGATGTTCAGCATGCAGGTGTGCATTAGCTCGTGGCCTGTTTGTGTGTGTGTGAGCGTATCGACGAGCTGCTTTTCATGCTGATATTTGAGCGTATTTTTAGGCTGGTGGTCATGGAGGGCTTCTGAAAGAATCCTCACTGTTTTTACACTGGATTCTGCAGCAGTGTGTGTCCGTGGCCAGCGCTCTGCCGCTGCGGTCTTCATTTCCTAACCCAAACCAAGATGTGCCTGGAAGCACAGCGAGCACAAACCCGACGCATTAGAGGCCTCCTTCTTCTTCTCTCCCTCTATTTCACTCTCTCTCCTCCCTCCTATTATCTGTCTAACTCTCTCTCTCCCTCTCTCTGGGTCTCGGCCTCTCCGATGCTGACGAGGCACATATCCAGCATGTGTGTGCAGTGGGTTGGTGGAGCTTATACTAACACAGCTGCAGGCCCGCACCTCTGTCTTTGAGACCCAGACACACAGAGTGGATATTTAGAGCAGAATTTAATATTTACTCTGAGTGTCTGGCTTGCAACCTGGAACATCAGGGCTTCTTAAATGAGGCTGTTGTCCAGTTAAGAGCTGAAAACATGAGACACCAGAGCCGTCAGTTTGCTTGTTTTAGATTATTTACCAGGGAATTATTCAGTCAAGTTTCCCCATGGATTTTGCTCACACAGTGTAAAATCAACTGAGTTCCTCTCTTCTCTCTCTCTTAATGTGTGTGTGTGTGTGTGTGTGTGCAGGTCACGGCAGGGCGGTTCACCCGGTGCTTACGACCGCAGCTTCAGGTGGAAGTACCACCAGTTCCGTTTCCTGTGCCATGTGAGTGTTACTTTGAGTCTGAAGCCACAGTGAAACTCCACAGACCTCACCTTGATCTGTGTGTTGGTGTGTGTCACTGGGTTCGGGGTCTGTTCGTCCATGTTAAGAAAAACATGGCACCTACCTGAAGTGGTAGCTAGCCACCTCAGTGTAGTGGAAATGAATGGAATTTCATGTGTCACATTTCAAATCTATACAGTATAAACAGTTTCCTCCATAGCTCCATAAACGAACGTCCCTTCCCTTCCATTGTATCTGGGTGGAGGAGAAGCCTGAAAGTAATATCTGCATTGACTTGACAGTGATTCTAACTTCTTCTTTCTTTCTTTATCTTCATTCTGTCTCTGTCCAGTCCAATGCCTTGCCTAGCCACGTGAAGATCTCGGTGTCTAGACAGACGCTGTTTGAGGACTCCTTTCAGCAGGTCAGAGATGGACTCATCTGTTCTACACTGAAATATCACTATTAATACACGTCGTTAGTTGACAAAAGAATCACCACATAACCAAAAACAAGTCAAAACCAAGCGGCAACCTCCGGCACTGAAAAATGAAGCCAATGCGGAAGTGCAAAAAAGCTGCAGTTCTTCGAATAACCACTAGAGCAGGCTGCAGAAGGGAGTCAATTACATTTGAGCCCCATGTTAAAATGTCCGATTTTACGGCAGAAAAAAACATATTTACAGCCTGGTTCAAAACATGGCTCTAGTCTCATAAGCTGTTTTTCTACTCCATGACAACTCTGGGGGGGGCGAATTTTTTCATAAGGCGTTCGCTTAAAATATACAGCATACATCATTATGCACAATTCATAGCTGTCAATCTAAGTGGCGCCACTTTGATTGACAACTAGACACTGACGGTCTAAAGGGCGACACCCCGGCTAATTCTAGTCACTGAGTTTGGGAAAGAGATCGTCGTGGGGTTAGCCGGGCAGCAACGATATTTAGCATTTAACCTAGCTGGTTAGCCGTAGCTAGTTTGATTATTTCGAATAAAGCGGCTTTTTTCAGCGGCTTTTTTCAGCCAATAGCGTTCATTCGACCCGCCTCAGCTCCGCCCTCGCTCCACCTCTTTGTCCATATTTGGAGTAACCGGAGGTAGGCTACCAAGATGGCTACGCACTACGATTTGCTTCATTTTTGCTCTTCAGAAACCTATGGGTGACGTCACGGACACTACGTCCATATTTTATACAGTCTATGGTTTGACCACACAGCCTGTGTCGACTAAGTTCTATAAACCAGGCTCAAACAGTAGAAAAACAAATGTGCCACACACTTCAGAGAGACTACACATGAAGGCTGCAGCATCATGGATGAACTCATCACTTTACCTGTTAAAAACCTATTCATGTATTTGTTATTATAATATTTTTGTCTTGTCATTAGATCATGAATGTGAAGCCCTACGACCTTCGCCGCAGACTTTACATCATTATGAGAGGAGAGGAGGGGCTGGACTACGGCGGCATCGCCAGGTAAGAGCGACGTCAGAGCCAAGGCACCTCTTCTTCTTCTTCTCCTCACATTCTCTCATTTTGCAAGTCTTACTGGAGTCGTTTTTTTTTCAGGCACTGTTAAGTTATATTAACATTTGTTTTAATGTTGGTGACGGTGATGGTGTATTTTTCCTATTCCTGCCACTTCTCATCCATCTCTGCGCCAGCTTGTAACTTTACTGCAGTTCCAGGCAAATTGAAACTATTTTAAAAGATAAGATAAGATAAGATAAGATAAGCCTTTATTCGTCCCACAGTGGGGAAATTCACATATTGGAATAGAGGCAGAGAGCAAGGTTATTGTCTGAAGGTGTTGAGGTTGCTGCTTTCAAAACTTTCCATTCTCTATAAATCCTTAGTGTCAGAGTGGATTGGTGTGTCTTTTCATTTTCAGTGTGAGGATGAAATTCTCTTTACCAGCAGAGGTCTCATTGTAAATGTTGCTTCCTCAAACTACAATCCCTCCGACCCTCTTGCAACATTTCTGTCCTCCTTCCCTTACCCCACCCCTCCATCCACCCATCACATGTATCCATCCTGCCTCCCTGCGTCTGCTGTGTTCCGGGTCTTCCTTCCTGTGTATGTTGTTATTTTTCTGTTTGCCGGTGTTCTCATTTTTTTCTCTTTGGTTTTGCATTGTGTCTCTGTCTCCGGTGTCACGTCAGTGGTTTTACCCTATGGTAGGTGACATCATGCTGTTCTACCACAGGGTAGAACCACGGACGGGATGTTGGGAGGTGTCTGCGTCCGTCCGTCCGTCAGTCCATATCCCCCTCCCATAAACCCCAAGGGGGAGGGCAGGGGCCTTGGGAGCGCTTGGTTCTGGTGCTGCAGCTGGTGGTGGTGCTGCTGATGGGCCCTCATTCTCTCTAACATGCATCCTTACACAGTCTGTTTGTGTCTTTTTTACTCTCCCCTATGTATTTATTCTTCACTTTATATGTGTCGTCTTCATGTAATTTATGTATCAGATTTGGGTTCTTGGATGTTGATGTACTGCATATTTTAATTTATACCTCTATACATAGTGAATTGATTACGTTCTAATTTTTAAAGCAGATCTACACAAGACTGCCACAGAAAAATAGCATCAATTAAGATAAATGAGTCTTATTTTTGTTAAAAGTAATAATTGTACATTTTGAAAAAATGCTTATTTCTTTCTTTTCCTGACAGTTAGATGAGAAAATAATTGCCAAACGCATGTCAGTAAATATGAAGCTTGAGCTCAGCCTACCATGAAAGCTCTAAAGCTCACCGATTAACATGGTTGAATTATTATTATTTCAAAATACTTCTTTATATTTGATTAATTAGATGCAGGGGAGAAGAAAAAAATACCATACCACATTAAGTGGATGCAGCTCTGGAAGTGGTGTGAAACATGAGAGGAATTCAGAAACGAACTTCAAGCTCACTAGAGTTGGACTTAAAGGTTTGACCTGCAACTTCACTCAGTACAGTATTTGATATAATGAAACAAACTGAGAGGCAGCACCTCCTCCCATTATCTTCTAGTCTTTCAGACACCACTTCAAATCTCAGCTGTGCCCTGGTGTTAACAATATTCAGACATACAGTGTGTCATTGGTCTGAAGCAGCTAAATTACTCTGTGTCATTGTAACTTTTCTTATGTTGTTTTGCATTATTTTCTAGAAATTCTCATGGATCATATTCTGTCTGTGGATTAAATGTACTGTGATTATTGTTATGTCTGTATTTGTTATAAGATGCATTCTTTTCCTCATTGTGTTTTTTTGTAACCTATTTTCATCTGATCTTGTTCCTGGAGCACAAAATGTCTTTTATTTGTTTTCTGCTGCTGCTGTCCCCTTTGTCTCTGCTGGCAGTGATGGAGCTAACTTCTCCACCTCCTCCACCGAGCCAGCCTTTAATGTTTTTAAAAGGAGAATGATGGAGGATGTTGATTGAGCTCACCTCTGAAATGATGAGCGCTGCATGCTGTCGTCTCCCAGCCTGTGTCACATGTTCCTCTGTCCTGTCTCTCTGCAGGGAGTGGTTCTTCCTGCTGTCCCATGAGGTGCTCAACCCCATGTACTGTCTGTTTGAATACGCCGGCAAGAACAACTACTGTCTGCAGATCAACCCGGCCTCCTCCATCAACCCAGACCACCTCACGTACTTCCGCTTCATTGGACGCTTCATCGCCATGGTGAGCTTCGCTTTGGAATAGTTTCCTTAAAATCATACCTGAGATTTGATTTGCTTTCAGTAACATTCAAGGTCTGTAAAACAAAACTGCAGCTGGCAACGTAGGTTTTTTACTGGTTTTAATCAGGCCACTTTTTTGTGTTTTATAAAGAGAGGAAAAAAGAAAATTCTGCCTTAAATACATTTTTTTTCTTGCTCAGCTGATTTTGTTTTCATTGCTGATTATTGTCTGAGCTGCCGACACAACTCGAAGCTCGAAAAACTTTCGTTAAGAAAGTGTGCAGAGTGTGCTGATGTGTGTGTTAAAGAGAGGATGGGAGTTCAAATAAAGCCGAGTATTGTGAATACAATAAAACGAATCGTTGATCATCGATGAGGATTTTAACATATCAAAAGTTACCTGAGTGACAGAGCTACATTTGTTTTATAGATGTTCCTCATCATTTTGACCGAACAGTTCATTTACAGCGTTTGTCATTTTGAAGAAAACGACTCTGGGGAAAACACTAGCTGAATTCCTTTTTGAATTGTGTTCATATAGTTTTAGATGAAAAGATGAAATCTTCAGTTCTGACTCAATTAGATTTTTTTTTTTCAAACTGTCGATCGTGGGTCTGACAGTGTTCGGAGTGTAATGTTAAATCTGTCCTGTATCTGTTTAAAAAGACGAGTATAAGCAGTGAGCTCAGGTTTGAGGTTGAATTCTGCACAGAGACATTTTGCAGGAACTGAAACAGACTCCATCTGATGGAAACAGAAGAAGCACTTCACATCCTTCTTCTTCAGTGCATATAGATGTAACTGTTGTGTGACAGCTGCATCCAGAGATTTGTCCCTCGAATCATCAGCACAGACAGAAACATTGCGTCCACATGTGCTGTGCTGACATATTTATGAGTTGTTTTTAAATGAAATATATTTTGTGGTGCCAAACTCTTAATCACTTGCTCCATTGGCTTTTTTTTTCCAGCCTTCTGCCTGTTAGATAGTGACAGTAGAGGGGTCCCCGGCTGGACTGACACAGACACTCCTCTGTTTTGGAGATGTGTACAATTCAATCATTTTTAACCTTCAGTGGGAAGATTTACAGTTTGGGCTCTTATAATGTCTCATTCTCAGGGATCAACTCCAGAAAGCTGTAGTCCCCAAAAACCGACACCCTCCACCCCTCCTTCCGTCTGCCACCCCACCCCTCACCCACACCATGACCTCATTGCCGCACCCAGCCAACACCCGCCAGCAGCTGCCTATATTTAGTCCTAAAATGCACTTTGCTGACTTGCCTTATAAAGATGCTTGTCTCTACCAAGTCGAAACTACCAAACCCCTCTTATTCCTCCTTTTTTCTCTTTTCTTTACCTTTTTTTTTTTACCTTCCATCTTTACCCCGACACCCTTTCCTCTGTCTATCATTCTTCCTGTCTCTGTGTGTGTGTG
>JBBMOC010000139.1:183380-261175 GCA_037975185.1 Centropyge bicolor
ATGTAAATTATAATACGGAATTCCGAACAGGAAGTTCGCAAATTAACGTTGAAATTCCGATTTTAGCGATTTCGCGCTACGTATTTGAACGAACTCGTCCCAGGGTTTTAATCGGATCAACTCCAGATTCGGAGGGTGTGTACGAGACAAGTTGACGATTAAAAGTTATTAAAAGAATTTGCTTAGGTCAATGGGGGGCGTGGCCGCGAGGGCCCGAACATCGCCGCTTGCGCCTTCAATTATATTTCTTTTCAATAAGACAAAGAAACCTCACGCTTAATTTTATATTCATTTTTATTGGTCAGGTCTTCCAGCTACCTTCCCTTTTTCAAATATCTAAAATTCATTTATGTCTTCAATATATATTTAACAATCATACAACACTGATGAAATCAACAAAACTGAATATCATAGCATTCCATCAATATATTACACATCTACATACCATGTTGAAAAGCCTGAATTAGCTTCGTGGTGCACAAATATGAATACTTTGATGGGTGGAGTAAAGGGTGGAAACCTGACACCAGATGTGTTCCTCTGCTTCAGCACCAAAGACCACAGCTGCAGCTCAAATGCCAGCTTCAGAGTCGTCTGAGTGAAGTGAGGACAGACTGGTGCCTCTGATTCTTATGGAACCTGAGCAGCCAAAGATAGAAGCAACTCTTTACTTGAAGTATTACAGTGATGAATATTCTTGCTGTGGTACTTCTAAACACAGGGTTCATTGACGGCATGTTGTACATGTTCATTCAATCATTAACAAGTGTGACTGATTTGAGTGATTTTTAATAGCCAACATTTCCTCTGAGAGTTTGGTGTATTTTAATCATTAAACTGTGAAGAAGAGCTAAAGGGCAGGGACGGGGTCAGATAGTGGGTTTCTCATGCCTGACCTGCTTCCTCTACTTCTATAGCACGACATGATTTCCTGCACTTTCAAGAATGCTCTTTTAAAAAATGACGAAGTGTTGAAGTGTTGTGTTTTATAGCTGCAATTAATGATTTAATGAACTGAGCAGCAAACTGATGAGCTGACATGTCCTCACAGCCACGCAGCCGGCAGAGGTGAATGACATCAGCTTGGGTTTGGAGACCTAAATTTATAACAGGTAACATGGACAGAAGCCTTTCTGTCACAGCCTAACAGATCAAAATCCATCAAAAATGGCTGCACATAGCACACACACAGTTTAGAGGTTCAGCAGCCAGTCAAGTTCTAGCACATCAGGGCACGAGAAAGTGCTTCAGCAATGGCAAGAAAACATCAAATATGTGCATGTAAATATGTCATATAGACGGCATGGGTGGAGGAAAGTGTGGAAGTACTGTTGAAAGCCTGCAGCTTCAGAGTCTGAGTCCAGATCTATTGGTGATTCAGTTCTCTGATGCTGTCTGATGAAAAAACCCTTCACATGATCTCTGCCTCTATTGATCGTTTTATTATCTTCAATCAGACTCACTCCCACAGGAGTCACTGAAGACGCCTCTCAGAGGGCAAACACTGTCTTCTTCTTCAGATCTTAACAAGACCTATAAGGATGACCTGAATGAACTCTCTAAGGTTAGACTGTCACAAAGCTTTCACACCGTCTCCAGCACTAAATGAACAGAGCCTCAATTCTGAATTCAGCCTGTCTGATGATGATGCCCATTCTCTGAACACACATGCAGCTGGAGCAACCGTTAACATGTCAATCTGCTTCTCCATTAGTCCCACACATTCTTGAGTCCTCTGATAATTTGATTTCTGACATATTTCCCCGAACTTGCATCTGCACCAGTGACACTCACTAAAGCTATTTTGCCCTGTTTGTAATGAGTGATGGTTGTGTGATATTTAGAATTTATTGCAGATGACTGCACTCAATGCTCACTTTCAAACTTCCTCTACCAGCAAATGTGACTTGTATGATTTATTTTTAGGGCCCGAGCACACAATGTGTGAAGGACCCTATTGTAATCGCTAGGATTTTTTTTTTTTCTTACCCCCTAAACAACGCAAAAAAACTTTTTGGGCCTTCAGCTCGAGATAAACGCGACCGCACCTAGCCAAAGTTGTCAGGCCCGCCGAAAAATTTATGAATCCAGTGTTTGCAAGAAAATACGTGCTCCCTAGCGGCCCCTAGGGGCCCCAAAATGTAGCAGCACCTAATTTGAGCTACGGGCCCGAAAATTGACGTGCAGAACAAGCGTTGCAAGCCCTACGAAAAAGTCTCTGGCAACCAGCGTCAATTCCAAACAGGAAGTTCGCAAATTAACGTTGAAATTCCGATTTTAGCGATTTTGCGCTACGTATTTGAACGAACTCGTCCTAGGGCTTTAATCGGATCAACTCCAAATTCGGAGGGTGTGTAGCAGACACGTTGAGGATGAAAAGTTTTTTGAAAGAATTTGCGTAGGTCAAAGGGGGGCGTGGCCGCAAGGGCCCGAACATCGCTGCTTGCGGCTTTAATTTATCTTATGTCTTCATTTCTTTTTATTAGTTTCACTTTTTTGTTGTTCTTGTTTTAACCAATGTCTTTCTTGCTGTACATACTGCAAAATCTGAGTAAAAGTATATTTCAAAAAAACATCTGAGCTTGTCAAAAGGCATTCTGGGAAGTGTAGGAAAGCACTGACTGAGGTAGAGGGTAGACAGTGCAGGTTGAAGGAGATGTTACAGATTGACAATGCCAGAAGAGGAACTGAGTGTTTCATTTTCATTTTATGGTGGTTGTGATTTCCAGACTGTTGTCCTGTGATGACAACATGAAAATATCACAATACACAACAGAAAAACTTCAAGTAAAGTGTTGAATTTCTTTAGCAGTTTGCTGAGGTTCATGGCTTGCTGTTGGCATCTTAAGTCTAGACATCTATTCAGTCGACATCATGTGCAAATACATGGCAGCCCGGCTGGGAAGCACTCAGCAACATCCCAGGGACTGAGCTGCCCCCACCATCATTCACTGTCTTCCTTCTGCTTCTAGTCATTCTCATAGACTATCATAGTGCGAAGTGTACCTGTGAAATTAAAGTTACACACAGAAGTTTTTATACATGACATGACAAGGCATACAAATACATCCAGAACATGGTTAATGATTCTGGTCACATGATTATAGGGTTTCTTTCTCACATCAGCAGAACACAAATATCTGTGACAGTGAATCTGGACTGAAAGAAAACGTAGCATGATTAAGTAATGTGTGTGTGTGTCAGAGCCTAAAGGAGCTTTTGAAATCTAACACTGATGTTGATATTTGGAAAATGTATGATATCTGTGGTGCCTGTAATGTGTGGTGATTGTTATTCTTACTTTGCGGCAGTGTTCCAGATATTTCTCTCCACAACTGACCTTTAAACAGTAAAAAGACCGACCATTAAAGTCAAGCATCTCTTGAAACTAATGATCATCTGAGCCTGTCAAAAAATGAGAACAAGTTTGTTTACTGTAGCCTTTTGGTGTAGTTCATCTTTACCCTAAATGTGTATTTTTTTTAGTATCAAAAATTTACCATAAAGTGTGTAGGTGCATCATTTATGTAACACATATAAAGGCCAATGTCTGAAACATTGTACACCAGTATATGTTTGGCCAAACTGTGTCTGTATGTGTGTGTGTGCACATGTGTGTGAGACACTGTTTTTTTCAGTGAATCATTAACCCCATGTTGTATAAAAGGCCTTATAACCAAAGGTGTTTTCTCCACTGTAGGCCACGTACAGAAAGCCATCCTCGTCCTTCTCCTTGTCATACAGCTGGCCCATCGTCAGACTGTAACACACAGCAGAAACCACATTCTGATTAGATCACACACATGGGCTTGTAAAGATGGAAGCCTCCAGGAGTCAGAATTTTGAACTCAGTTTTCTTTGTTAAAGCCTGCAGCGGGCCCTAATACACACAACCTACATACAATAAAGAATTCATTATTCATGTAATTTCTTATTCCAGAGTCTCGGAGCATCATCCTTCCTTACAGATTTAAGCCCAACCAGTAAATCAGCAGTGAAGATACTATCTGATGATTTTGTCTTATCTCAGATATGCAACCCAAGTACAGAGTGCAGAAGTGTTCCTGACCCCAGCGACTCACATTCTTGATACAATGGTGACAAAGTGTTGACCCTCTCTCCATCCTGGGAGTCTTTCCAGGATGAACCTTTCATACCCAATCATGATCCTATCACCTGTTACCAATGAACCTGTTTACCTGTGGAACGATCCAAACAGGTGTTTTTGGATCAACTTTCACAGTCTGTTGTTGCTCCTGTCCCGACTGGTTTGAAACATGCTGCTGCCATCAAATTCAGAATAAGCAGATTTTTACAAAAATAACACAGTTTATCAGTTTGAATGTGATATATCTTGTCTTTGTAGTGTACACAGTTGAATATACTGTAGCTTCAAAACTATTTACAAATCTTTTTTTGGGAATCTTTTTTGGGTTGTACATGGTAAATGTAGCTGCTCTTGTTAGCCAGCAGGTTGTTGGCTAACGGTGTAGATGACAGTGGCTAAGTTGTGAAAAATTTCAACTCAGGAATACCAAATATACTGTATGAGTGAAATACTTTGGTCTACCAGAGAGTATTGTCGAGTAGAGCCAGCCAATATTAGCTGATTATCTGTACAGGTGTATTGGTGTACAGGGCAGTTGACCAATGACAGTAATGACAATAACATAATTCATTGCAGTAGAGATATGAGGTCATTTAGAAACAGTGTCACCATTAAACAGTTTGTTCAGCAGAGAGCACTGACAGGTTGATTTCTACACTGTAAATTGTCCCATTTTGTATGTATTTTGCTAACTATTAAGAAAAAGCTAAGCTGTATATAAAAAAGTATTGTTTGTCTATGTTATGTTTATGTATTTGAGAATATCAGCATATATATTGTGATTTGTTTTTTTAAAAGTCCCATATATCAGCATAAGCCTCAAAAATCCAGTGTCGGTCGAACTTTACTGTCAAGTTTGCTAAACTCTTCCCTCAAACTGAGATAGTCAAATCAGAGTGTTATGTGGGCCAAGTTCTGGTCCTCAGCCTAAAAGTCATTTTATGTAGCATCACAGGTGAAACATACAACATGAAAATATGAAGAATTAAGCATAAATCTAATTTACTAGGACAATCAGTACTGCCAACAGCTGTCAGGCTGTATAATCAGGATTTAACTGACTTTTAAGTGACTTTTTAATACTTTTTAATAATTTTATTGATTAATATATTATTTATGAAAGATTTTTAATGTTAACTTCTATCAAAAGACCAAAGACTTGGGCAGTCAGGCTGTATAATCATGAACTTGAAAGGCTGACTTTTTAATTTACTGTTTAATAATTTTATTGATGATTGTGTTAATTATATGAATGATTTTTTGTAACTTCTGCTAAAATTCAGTCCTTGGACTGCTAGCATGAATCCTTTAAATAAACTGAAAACTGAAAAGTACCCCAGGGCCAGTGAGAGGGGCATGTGGGCAACTGTTAATTCAGACTTGACTAACAGGGCTGAAAGGGACAGTTAGAAATGAGAGAAGATTGGAGATTTAATCCAGGAGTAGACAGAAAAATAGAGAGAAAAAGGAGCGAGCTAGGGCAGCTTTTTAAAAGATCTGTACAAGTCTGCCACAGGATTGTTTAGTGAGGAGAAAAATGTCCCTCTGAAAGGGACTGAAAGGGAGTTAGAGGAGCTGCATACAGATGAATACAGAGAGTTACCACATGATGTGCCCCCAGTTGGGATAGCAGACCGCCCAGCGGATGTTATCTTTAATTTACTATTTATTCACTGCTACTTTACTAAAGTAAACTCGCCTGCACTCTTAAACTCCCTCACACAACATCATGTTGAAAATATTACAGGTACAGGTCAAGGTCAAGGGACACATTTCAGGACAATGTTCTCATACCACTGGGGTTGCTGTGGAGTTCTGCCCCCAGGTTGAAAACAACAATTACGAGTTATGAATCAAAATAACTTACAAGTTACAGTAGAAGTCATAATTTATGTTTTTATCCTGTGTCACGTTTCTATTCTATGCATAAAATGTTGCTTTTAACTTGAATCTAAATTATATTTTGTTATCACATATACATAACCTATACTATGGAGGGCAGAATGTGCCAAAATGAAATAAATAAATACACAATTAATTAATTGATTAATTGTGTATTTATTTATTTCATTTTGGCACATTCTGCCCTCCATACTATACTGTGTGTCATCTGTGTTTTTATATCTAGTATATTTTTGCAGATGTATCTATTGTTTTCTGGCTGAATAAACCCACTTGCTGTCAGCTTGAATTAATGTTGGTTATAGTCTGATAGTAAACATCCATGCATATCTCACTCTTGGCTTTTGGTCCTGTCAAAAAACAGACCATCACAGTCTTTATTTATTGTGTCTCTGTACTGCAGCCTTCTGGGAAGCCTACAAAGCAACTCCTAACCAACTTCAGAGTCCTTCAAAAGTATTCGCTTTATTTTTAAGGTTGTGCATAGGATGTGAAGGATATAGCTTTTACCTTTTACATTCAAGTCCAAACTTTTCATTAATAAATGAATGAATACAAGATCAATGAACATGTTGACACTTATGACACAACAGAATTCCACTTGAATGGATTGGAGCCATCATTAATCTTTAGTGACACTAATCAAAATGTCTGTAATGGGAAAAGTTTCATGTCTGTGTATTAGTCCATGTTCCAGGTTTTAAGGCAGCTCACTGAACTTCCTTTTGGAAACAGCTCCCTGGATTTGAAGTACACCTGTGTTAACATCTGACTTTTAAAGAGATGGCAACATTATGAGAATTACACTTTCTTCTGTCTGACCAGAACCAGATCAAAACTAGAAAATATATGTTTCATGTGCAAAGTCTTGTGTTATCATTGAATGGAGATCGATCAGTAAAACAAGGAAGTGGTGGTTTCAGTTCCTGTTCACCTAGATTCCCCTGTTGACTCATCTGTGGGGATCATCTTCAGCCTCGGTGTATTCTCCTCCAACACAAAGGCCAAATAGGGTTTCTGATATGATTCCTTTTAGGTGATTGTGAGGTCAAGTTGTTAAGTGGATACAGCACGATTTTTCATTTTAGGCAACATGAACTAACTGTCTCGCAGTTGCAGGCCTCCGCTTTAAAGGAGGTAGGAATTTAATAAGAGGTCTTTTTTGGTGAAATAGAAGTCGTCACTATGCTGACACTGAACTGTTTCCACTGAGAAACATGTTGTCGTCATATACACACTGTTTTTACAGATGAGTACAGAGGACTGACAGAGAGCTTCATCATATGTTATGACAAACAACAACAATCACCTGAAGCTCGATCTCAGCAAAACTGATGAGCTTGTGAACAACAGTGCTTCAAACACAGATGCTTCTCTTACACATCTTCAACCCTGCAGCACACAATATCTATACAGTCAGTTTCAAAGTGGGCACCAAAGATTAGTGTCACCGATTCATTATCTGAGCAAATGTGAAATATCCAACCTCCCCTTCTGCACCTGAGTCATGGTGCTGAATAATGGCCAGAACAGTGGTTTAGCAGAACATTATGTCGGCACAGTGAAGCTGACCTTTGACCTTTCGGATATAAACTGTCATGCAATCATCATTTTATCCTATTAGATATTTGTGTGACATTTTGTCAGGACTAGCACATGAATTCTTGAGTTATGGCAAAAAAAGAGTGGTTTGCGAGCTCACAGGGATCTTTCCTAAGAATGGGACAGACAGACAAAAAACCTAACCCTCAGGCCACAGCTGTCGCCAATGTGGAGGAATAAAAAGCCCAAACTGTATATGCACTTCTGAGCAGTGCTGTCTGGTGTTGGGGATAAGTGTCAACTGAATGGCATTTACATCATATCATTGTTTAACTGATGGGACAGTTGTAAGATTGACCACTGCCATATATTTGAAATTTATGGGAATTATGGGATTACTATAAAAATGTTTAAAATGTTAATGAGCTTTCTCTCCTATGAATGACTATTCCTCCACTACTTTTATGAATATGTTTGCACATATATACTTTTAATTTATTTACTATATATATATATATTTTTTCTCTTACACAAAAAAAGGGAATGTGAAGTAAATGATTGATCTATGTGCCGCTCCTGTTCCAAATAAAAATTTTAATTACAAAAAATGCTAGAGTGCCTGTTAGAACAATGCAAATGGTTGTTTGCAGTTATTGTTATATCCACCAAAATCAACTCACTGTATTTTAGATGACAAAATTTCAAGTGATTGAAATAAGGTTCGGTGTCTTTGTGATGGCTGCATCTGCTGCCACACAGCTAATTTGCACATAGTGTTAACCCTCCTGCACTCACCACAGGTTTTTTAGTTTACATCAATTGTCTATTTGCTTATTTAGTTGACCTTTTGACCTTACACATGACACTCACATTGCACATACAAACTATACACATCAATGAAGACACATAGCTTTTGTTTCATACAACACACGCATGTTTAATTGGTTTAAGTTGATAGTACAATAGTTTCTATTTGTAAGCGCTCACATTTAGTTAACTTTTGTACATTTACACTTTTGCTTAAGTTAGTTTGTCTTAAGTTTTGACCTTGTTTCTTTTGAGTTACCTGTGGTGAGGGTTCAGCTGAAGAGGAGGCATCATCTGGCCAGGCCATGGTAAAAGGGTTGGCGACTGTGAATGGAGGCCTTAAATCCAGGCAGAGGATAATTAGGCCGCACTGCCTGCCGCATCATGGGGGGATTTAGGGAATTTAGTTTAGTTGTTTGTTTGTTTCTTTACATTAGTTTAGGATTTTTATGGCTTTGTTTGGTGTAGAATTGTGAGTAATGTTAACTGAGTGATGAATTGTCCTGTTTTGTGTCATTTGTAGTTTAGTTAATTGTATTTGTCCTTGTGTTACCCCCTTTTGTTTCCTAATGGTTTGATCAGCCATTATATATGTCCCCATGTGTTCAGTGTGTCAGGTCTGTTTGTCTTTGTTAAGTTAGCTCTATCTACTCAGATCTTCCAGTTTAAGTTGTTGTAGCTTGAGTTAAGTTCTGTTTAGTTGACCTTTTTCTGGGCCCAGAACTTCATGTATGGATTCATTTTTGTAAATAAAACCTCTGTCTCCTCATGCCTGCCTGCTTGGTCCCTCACAGTCTTGAATATAAATAACAGTCACAATCATCAGTTTGCCTTGTAAGAATGTAGGATTCACTGCAGTGTAAAGTCAGACTACATCATCTATACTGCTCTACAGCACATTCAATAATACAAGTCATTCTTACTCTGCATCATTTTAAATTGTAATTTATGCATAAACAGAATGTTTTATTTATCATTGTCATTTGTAAGGTCTCAAGAGAATGGTCATTGTATATGCTGTTTTGATGATAATTAGTTAACACTGTCTGAAAGTCCATTTTATTTTATAAAGCAACAATGGTTAAAATCCAATGGTAAACATAAACAGTGTTTGTGCCAGTGTAGCATTTTGTGTTTAAAGTGTTTTGTAAAATTAAAACTCAAAAAATTAGATAACTTGAGATATATAAAATGTAGAAAATGAGATTACCAAGGATTACATATAACACTAAAAACTACTATTTAAAGAGGTAATCAATAACAAAATGAATGGCTTTTCCAGCAAAAGAACATTAAATATTATCATTTTAAGGCAGTGAAATACTTTTTAAGGCCTCCACATTAGATTTTAAATAGAAGGAAAAACACAACTGCACTGGCTTCTATAGGTTGAAAGGTGTTAGACGTCTGAACATACCAAACATCACATCTGGACATGGTCAGGTTTGGTCTGTTCAGCTGGTGACCACATCCAGCTGTGCTACAGTGTGGCACTATAGCACCACACTAAGTGTAAGTGCGAGACACTTTTCCACAAGAAAAGCATTGTCAACACAATACAAAGCTCTGGGAAGCAGGTCAGATTCCTCAGATATACTGCATGTGTTCGCACCACATCAGCATGTCAATAGTTCTGAGCATGAAGTGAACAGAAACATCGGATCAGTGTAAATTGAGAGCGTGGGTGTAGCTTCGTCCTCACAGGGAGATTGATTACGCACACACTACGAGGTCATATGTTTCTGCTTCTCAGTAACACAGATAGAACACATGAATGGGAAAGTCAGACTTTCACTACACATCACTTTAAGAAGGTCAGAGCCTCACAGCGCATGATCTATAAAATCAATAAACTGTGGTTTGTTGCTGGACCAATATTGGATTTTTGAGGCCAACACCGATATCAGTTAAGAGTTAAACATAATCTATTACATGACAATGACTGAAATGAAATGTAAACAAACTATATTGATTGAATTTGGATTTGTTTGTGTTTTTTTGACCAAGACTAAGCTGAATTTTTTTACAGGAAAATCCACCTGTCAGTGCTCTCTCCTGGATAATCTATGCAATGGTGATACTTTCTTGGCGTTCCTGTGCTTTGTGCTGTACTGCTTTTTTGCTGACACACTGTATTCATGCTGACGCAGTGGAACACAACCATCAAAAGCTGAATGCATGACAGAAGTTTATCCAATACATAATAAATAGTTGTTAATATACGTGGATCATAATAAAGCAAAATGTCCTTTAAATAAATTGTAAACAGTGTTCATAAAAAAAAGTCCTTCTCTAGACCAAAATTACCATAAACAAAAAAGAACATCAGTAAAAAACTCCACAGTCTCTAGTGGTCTCTTCACTGATTTCCACATTCTGTACGACCTTTGCACTAAAGAGGAGAAATCTGCTCCAGTGCCTCATGCCACAAATGATATAGACTGATCCAGAACAGGACAGAATTTTGCCGTTAAGGCTTCACTGTCTTACTGCAGCTTCCTTCTACTACCACAGCTGCAGAATGTAGTGTTGTTCTCACCTGGACTGGGGGACAGTTTTGTCGACGAAGAGGAAGATGGCTTTCTCTGAAGGCAGCTGGATGCGTTTCCTGATGATCCACATGAACTGGGCCACTGTGATGTCAGACGGCACCAGGTACTTCCTCTTGTCAATGTCCACTATCTGAGAGCCAGAAACCTTCTCCACTATCACCTGGAGCACACACATCAACAGAAAATTCAGCTTTGAACACTATATGGTACGACACAGGTTTCAAATCTCTTTTTTTAATCTTTTTATTATTTCTTTTTATTGTGCGTAATAATCATACATTCTACATACAACTGGTACATAATTACTTAGTTTTCTTTTTTTTCCCCATAGACTGTATAAAATATAGATGTAGTGTCCGTGACGTCACCCATAGGTTTCTGAAGAGCAGAAATGAAGCAAATCGTAGTGCGCAGCCATCTTGGTAGCCTACCTCCAGTTACTCCAAATATGGACAAAGAGGTGGAGCGAGGGCGGAGCTGAGGCGGGTCCTATGGGCCGGCTGAATGAACGCTATTGGCTGAAAAAAGCCGCTTTATTCGAAATAATCAAACTAGCTACGGCTAACCAGATAGGTTAAATGCTAAATATCGTTGCTAGCCGGCTAACCCCACCACGATCTCTTTCCCAAACTCAGTGACTGGAATTAGCCGGGGTGACGCCCTTTAGACCGTCAGTGGCTAGTTCAAAGTGGCGCCACTTTGATTGACAGCTATGAATTGTTGAAAATTGAAAATTAATAAAGAGAAGAAAAAAAAATCAAATCTCAGTAAACTCTGCTGCTACTACTACTACTACTACTACTACTACTACTACTAACTGAGTCTTTATGGCATTTACAGGAAGTTAAGGATAGCCAAACTTCGTCAGGCTTACAACTGCATCTGGAGTGAGTCCAGTGCTCATGAAACATGTCTAATATTGGTCGAACCAATCAGATTTCAGTAGTTTATGTTATCGGTAGTGTGTGTCACCAAGCGTTACTGCTGAGTCTGACATGTACTACAATGGTACTACGATGGCCACTGGTCGAGTCCTCATGAAACGTAAGGACTTTTTTGTCTGTATGGGAGTAAATGTCCACTCCAAACAAACTGATCATCACACACACACACACACACACACATCATATTATGGCCGTTAAAAGTTGACTACGACTTCGGCAAACAGTTGCCTAGTTACACATCCAAAAGATTTACACATCATCTCCTTGAAGCTCTGTTTTTGTTTCCGACAATCCCTCAGGTAAATATTAGCTACTAACTTATGTTCACCTGCTAGATGAGGTGGCATCTACTGTACAGCACGTTTGTAAGAGCATTTAAGCAGCAACAGCGACACAACGTTGATGAAAGCACTGGCGCTGAATCAAAACAGTTAAGTTGCAGACCATGGATCCAAAACACTGACCTGAAAGATGCTAAAACGGTTCACTCAGTGAGGGAAACAGCAGGCTGACCATTCTCTGACACTATGAGCTTTAACATGAATCACAGCCATTTGATCATGACCCAGTCCAGCGTGGAACCCAAATTCTTACATAGGATGTGCAGGGGCTATGCACTGACCCTCGAGGAACTTTGATATCTGTTCACCAACTCCACTGTTCCTCCCAGCAGCCTTCCCATTTAACAGGTGCAGAATGAAGAGCCACTTGAAGGTATTGAGTTTAACAGGCATTATTGTCCACACAAAAGGCTTTGAGTTTGCATTTCCTAGCGTTGAACACCTTATGTTGTCCACGTCATTCTGTATGCACTGAGCTGAGCCGTCAGTCTTCCTTTCCTGCCAGCGTGGCGGGGATTACCTGACAGACTTTTCCAGAGATGTGTAGAGTGTGGGTGTGCTGTTGTTAGCCAGTGTGACACAAAGTCTACACATCTACAAGAAGCATAACATCAGTCACCTTTGAATAGCAGCTAAGGGCTGAGGGTTTTGAAGGCCATTACTGTGGACGTTATGATTTTCCTTATATTATTATTCATCAGTTATTTATGCCTAAAGAGGTGAATAGGTTGCTGTTTCTCCTCAGAACTGTAGCTTTAGAGCCATAAATCAGGAAATACTTTTGATACAAGTATAAAAAACTGATAACATGAAATACAGGAGCTTAAGGCCCATTGTGCTGTCAATCAATCCTGCATACTGGCACATACAGTGAACTATCAACTCCATTATCTAGTCATAAACATTGAAAAAGCAATATACTAAATGAATACCTTTAACTAAAATATGAGATGAAAGTCAGTTAGCAGTAGCAAAACACTTGCTGGCTGATTGGCTCTGACATTTTTGAGTCCCATGGAACCTCAGTGGATCTATAAATTCTGTACTTAAATTTGAAAGTGCATTTCATGCTGCCAGCACTGGACAAAACGACACTTTATTCACCAGCCAGCTCCATCTCTTCTCAATTTTTTGGAGTTGTATTATTTACTGTCTCCTACTCCTCCTTACTTTTGTTGTGATTATTATAGCCATAATTCGTAGTAAAACGACGTACATATGTACATACACAATATACATCTTTTCTTGTACTTGTGGGAAAAAAGTGGTTTACTTAACCTTGAAGCTACTTGATGGGAAATTGCAAAAAATAAAATTTGAACACATGTAGTAATAAGTGGTTAATAAAAACGTACTGACCTAGAATATCAGGCAAACTAAGCTAAGTCAAATCTGATTCTTGTATGGCTTTGCTAACATGGGTTGTTGAATAGTCAGGGAACATCATGTAAATTTACTAATTGATGATCACTTTACTGCATTGATGGTTTTCAGGTGATAAAGCAGACAGGGATAGTTTGGAAATCATGGAGGCACTCAGGCTTACTCATGGAAAATCATGGAAACCTGGGATTTTCAGTGGGGTCACAGTTCTATCCAAATTCCAATTTGTCTGTCAATACTGTCATTACCCCTCTCTCATTCTTTTCTTTCCAAGCCCTAACTGCCATTCACTCATCCACTCACTCACTCCTTATCTCCTGACTGCCTGTCACTCACTCAATCTGTAAACCTGATCCCACTGGCAGAAACAGGGCCCGCCCCTCACTCACCGGTACTCTGTCAGGATATTTGTTGCGTATTTTGGCTGATTCCACACATCGGTGCTCTGAGGAAGAGACAGGAAACAAACAGGAAGTCAGAGATTAAAGGGATGAGTGAGGCCTCTCGGGAGCCTCCTCTCCTGCCTCGCTGCCAAATACAGCCCAGCCTTGTCCAATATAGTGATCAGTAAGCAAAATCCAGAACAGCGCTGAGGCTGGCAGCTGCCTGAACAGACGGCAGAGGAGATGCTTTGTACAGGGTGCAACCATACACCCAGCCAAAGTGTGACTGCCATTCATTTTAGTAATGATCATAAACTAGTTGTTATATGTGTTTTGTTTAAGTAAGGAATCAAATCAACAGTGTGATTGTGTTATATTAAGCATTGCAGTACTTGTCATTATGAAAGTGATGAGATAAAGTGAACAGACAGTGAACAGAGGCCAGAGAGAGGAGGGTGAGGTGAAGGGTGAGGTGGTGGAGCCATTTCACTTTCATTAGCCCAGATAAGAGGCCTACTTTTGGAAACATCTCTACAAAACTGGCAGCTGAGTTTCTAAAAAGGAGACTCGAGGTTATCTGAAGAGAACAGACTCTGAAAGGGGGTGGAGGAGGTAACATGATGTGACATGTCACAATCTACCCAGCTATCTGAGGATGGAGAGAACTTCAAACCTTAAACATTCTGGTAAATGAATGTTCCCCCTTGATACTCTGAAATGATCATGTTGGTAGGACATGTTACAAATACTAATTAAACATTATTCATGCATCCATGTACTACATAATCATTATTCATTTCAAACAAATGTCCTGCTTTTTATTATTTCTTTGACTTAAGATTCTTCAAAGTCAGCAAAAGATCTCTACAGTGAAGCAATGCAAAAAGTTCTATTGTGGAGAAAATGTTTGTTTTTTTTGTAGAATTAACACGTGATCAATTTTCCTCCCAGGGATTTTAATATTAGCAAGGCGGCGTTCACTTGTCAGATGACTGAACGGAATTTGGAGATGAAATGTCTCCATGTAAAGCAAAGACACGTTTCAAGGAGAAATCACATTTGATCAACAATGTTTAGGGTGAAGCCGATGTTGACAGCAGTAGAATATGAAAGCAGGTGTTGCAAGTCATGCATCAGTTATTCTGCGGTGGCAGGCATGCACTGCTGCACCTGTGTGGGATGATATGGCAAAATCGAAGCGAAACAGAAAGGAGGGAGCACGACATGACAGGAACGTGTCGTGTTTCATAACAACCCAAACCCCTTTACCGAGGGAATGGTCCTCTTTAAACATCCATTTCATCTTTGCTGGATCCCCGCACTGAGGCCTGATGGTAGAGTCCGAAAGGCAGGCTTCTAGATCAGAGGATAGTGTCGGCGTGATGTCCCAAAAATCCAGGCAAAAGCGATCAAAACAAAACGTCAACAATGTCTCTGTACCCGAAGCTTCCCTCTGTCCGTCTGTTAGCGAGGTGACGTCACTGTCTGCCAGAGGAGCGGTGGGTATGGTGCTACCTTCAGGTGCTCTCGGAAAGAAGCACTCCATCCACAAACTGAGACCTCATAACCAACACAGAGTATACGCAGGGTACTGATGTGAGTTTTCCATGTAGGATAAAATCATTTATTGAAATATGTACCATATGTACTATAATGTGATAGTAAATACATTAAATAAAACTTAACATTACAGTCTTTTATTTTGCCACCAAAATACTATGTATCCTATTTGCTGTATTATAAAAAAAAAAAAGTTTGGATGCTCTATTGTGATAGTCTATTTTTTGCTATTGTAATTTCTGGAACAATCTGTCAAAAAAATTCCTTTGGGATTAATGCAGTTCTAGTTTATCATGTGTAGAAAGTTATTTCATTACATTGTGTAAAAACGAATATTTCCCAACAAAAAGCAAAGATTGTAAGAACTAAAAGGAACTGGATTCATTTGAAGTGCAAGCACTAATAGCAGTTGTGATAATAAATTCAACTGAGATACTTAAAATCCTGAAAGAATGAATGCCATACATTTTAAGACAATTTCATGCTCACAACTTATACTCACAAGTTTATTAGCCATGAACTGCATCTTCTAGATTGATTTCATATCTAATTTTTTTTCCTTTTGTCTTTGAATTATTTATTGGTGTCTACTTTGTATTTCTTTTGAAAAATCTTATACAACTGAACTTATTATTATTGTGAAAGAAAATAGACTTGTTGGGTGCAGGATGAGTGGGGACTTGTTGCAGCTTTCTCTCATTTGCACTTTTCAGCTAGAATTTACTTAGTTAACATCCATGCTACTTTTTTTAAATTGTTAGTTATGGCTGAAGTCAATTCTCACTTAGCCCATGTCTTTGTCTCTCGTGTACTACCATTATATTGTGGTAATAAACAAGAGGCACAAACATGGGCTTATTATCACCGGGGTGTTTCCGTGACAGCCACCCACCTTATTACCAATGTTGTACTAAATTAATAGTGTGGCTTTTGCTGTATGATGTACAAAAATGTCGGGACCTGATTTAACATTTTTTGTTTCATGAAAACTATCGCTTAACCCCGACAAATCCAGGTCCAGCCCACTGCCAGGCTGTTAAGAAACGTTACTGTTTATCAGTTTGTTCAGCCTGTTTCAGGCACCAACGACTCTTCAGCACTTCCTGAGAACTATATCTGATCAAGTATGCCCTCATTGCCCTGGCCCTAATACAGTCTGCAGGGAACAGCATTAGCCCAGGGACTGATGCTGACTTTGCTTTCTTTACTACCATCTGCTTTTAACATCCACTGGGCGGTCTGCTATCCCAACTGGGGGCACATCATGTGGTAACTCTCTGTATTCATCTGTATGCAGCTCCTCTAACTCCCTTTCAGTCCCTCTCAGTGGGACATTTTTCTCCTCACTAAACAATGCTGTGGCAGACTTGTACAGAGCTTTGAAAAAGCTGCCCCAGCTCGCTCCTTTCTCTCTCTATTTTTCTGTCTACTCCTGGATTAAATCTCCAATCTTCTCTCATTTCTAACTGTCCCTTACAGCCCTGTTAGTCAAGTCTGAATTAACAGTTGCCCACATGCCCCTCTCACTGGCCCTGGGGTATTTAGATTTACGTTTAATTCTTCATATTTTCATGTTGTATGTTTGACCTGTGATGTTACATAAAATGACTTTTAGGCTGAGGACCAGAACTTGGCCCACATAACACTCTGATTTGACTATCTCAGTTTGAGGGAAGGGTTTAGCAAACTTGACAGTAAAGTTCGACCAACATTGGATTTTTGAGGCTTATGTTGATATATGGGACTTTAAAAAACAAATTATATATCAGCTCAATTTTTAAAAAATACATTAACATAACATAAACAAGCAATTTGGCAATATTTGGCATTTCTGTGTTGCAATTTTTTCTGCTTACATCTACACCAAAAAACTGCAGGGTTGCAACATTTATAATGTACAACCCAAGAATGATTCCAAAAAAGTTGCAATGCTGTGTAAAACATAAATAAAGCAGAATGCAGTGATTTACAAATTGTTTCCAGTCTATATTCAATTTATTACGGAACAAAGATTTCATGTTCAAACTGATAAGCTTCATTGTTTTTGTAAATATACACTCATGCAATGTTTGCCACTTTTTAAAGACTGTGGGGCAAATAATCTAGTTTTAGTGTTTTCAATGCACAATTGCAATCCATCAATCCATCTGAGAATCAGGAAAAACTTCTGTGCCGAAGGGGCAAGGCTAAACTCCAACATTGAATGCTGATGGCCTTTGATCAGTCAAGTGCCATTCAAATTGTCTCAGATTGGTTTAATAGTGGTATGTAATGTGGCTACTTTTTTATATTATATACAACACATATCACATTTGCTGATAAATGAAGGAGCATTGTGTTCAGTTTGACATACAAAAATAGAGTTGATCAGCAGTCCATGTTCACCATTTTCTCTTGTTACAGAGGATGTCAGATGCAGGGAGCTCATGGGTTCAATTCTTAATGTCATTTGCTGCAGTTTACACTGAAAGGATACAAGTTATTCCTTTACTAGTCCCACAATTTAGAAATTTACAGTGTACAGCAGCAAAGATAAATAGTAAGTAAGCAATAGAAATATACAAGAGACATATAAAAAGTATTAACAATTTAGCTAGAAGAAATATAGAAGTAAAAGTATTAACAATTTAAACAAGGTTGTAAAGTATTAACAAATTAACATGAGAATATAAAAATATGAGGACAATATCTACACTATAGACATGTACAGTTGAAAAAGATTAGGTGAAATGCAATGAAATGAAATATTGCAAACTGCAATTTTCCCCACTGATGGACTCTCTAATGTAATGCCTTAAGAAATAAAATGTTGCACAGAGAAATGAAATATTGCACAGAAAAAGGGTTGTACAGTCTGACAACTGCAGGAAGATTGCTTCACACTTCGGGGGAAGCGGCCTGTCACTGAAGGAGCTCTCCAATGTTGTTAACAACACTAACATCAAGTAGTCGGAATTATACAATATCATACAATATTAATATGCTTTTAATGTAAAATGTCTTAGTTTTGTTAAGTTTTGAAATATGATGACTTTAATAGTGCTTAACCATTTGCATTGTTAAACAAACCTGACTAATACAAACAAAGCTTCAGCAGCATTTCTTCAGCAGAAAGGTTAAAGGTTTAATAAACTGAGTTATTATTTAACATTACTCAGTGAATTAAGGCTAGCTGTCATTCAAAGTGGCCATGCCCATTATGCATACATTCATGTTTTAATATATTTTTATGGTAAAGTCCAGTTGTCCTGAAGAACTGATTTTGGACCACGCTGTAAACATTATTTCTGCCTTAAAGTTGGACGTTTTAAAATGGGCTGTTACTCCTCCTCCATTGTACTGGTATTGCATGAACGGAGCGTGAACGCCATCACTGGCAGCCATGGTAACCGTGGGACGCTGAGCTCACTTCCGCTGAGCGGTCCATGCAATAAGATTAGCTAGGGGGCTTCGTTTCGCTAAAAAAAATACACTGTCAAATGTGATTTAATTTCGGAAGCTGTTAGATAGATATCAGTTAACGAATGTTAATTTGTGTCTGCTCAGCATTTTGTTGTCTGGGAGCGTTTACTCACGTTAGTCGAGTGCATCCACTCAGTTAGCCTCCGTGCTAGCTTGAACGTTAACTTAACTAGCTAGCCAGTTGATTTGCTGTTACACGACACTGGCGGTTACGAACGCAGTTGATATCGTTACCTATGGCTTTCTATGAAGTCTATTCCCATCCGGCTTTGATTCGGTACAAAACGAGCGTATGCACGAAAGCCACCGTGTTTCTGGTTGTTGTTTTGTGCCTTACCTACATCCTACCTCTGCTGGTTGCTTACAGGAGCCAAGGTACACTACACCACAACGACCACTGCTTCTGTCGCTATTTCCAAATGACTAATTTGATAAATGAGTTATCCTGTGATGTACAAGCTGATATTAGAGGAGCAGATGTGTGCTCGCTGTTTAAAGCCATGCCATTTTAGGTTTCTGGATAAAGAGAAGCACATATGAGGAGCAGCCTGTTGTGAGGTTCCAGTACCAGGCTCTGCTGGCGGCAGCAACCAGTACTCAGGGAGACTTCGTCGCCTGGAGCACCTTCCCCCATCTTAACAACATGCTTGGGGCCAACCTCCGGATCCCTGCTGTCTCTGTGAGAGATTCATTGTAGTTCCTTCAAATTTACACCACTGTCCCTATGCCTCCATGGGTTTGCATGTATTTCCATTACAAGTGCGTCAGATGATGCTGTTTGAACAGTCAAAATAAAAGGCACATATAGACGGTCATTTTGATTATTTGTACAGTGGATCTGAGAAGGTATTATACAAGCAAACAATGTTATACAATTGTTTTCCATGTGGGTGAACACACTCTACAGGTGAGAGAAGAGGACCAGAACCAGGACGGGAAGTTGGACCTCCTGAGTTTGCAGCTGCAGCTACCTCTAAAACCTGAGGAACAAGTGTACAGTGTCCAGCTGCTGCTCACCTTCAGCTACCAGCTCTTTGTATGTATTCCACACTCTATCTAGTCTGTCTATCCACCTACACTTTATTCATGACATATAGATGCTTGTTGCACTGTTAAGAAACCTGTCTGTAACCTGATACAAGGAAGTGACAACAGTCCGTCTTATCTCCGCCCATATTCAGCTCTTGTTTCAGCTTACATTTAATAATTACAGTCAGAGTGATTACCTTATTAAGACAATGCATGCTGGGTCTGACCATAACTACATTTTTACATTGTCTAATTGAGCTCAGGCTTCAAATACTCGATTCATCTGTTGTTTAAGTGTCTCATGCAAACTTAATGTTCATCAAATGCACCAATATTCATTTTAAATGCTATCGGAAATCGATTTAAGGCTCAGTGTTGATATTTAATTGTCCCCCTGTTTTTTTCTTTCTTTCTTTGTGTCATGCCAGCGCATGTCCACAGTGGTAATGCAGAGCCTGGCTTATGTGCAGCACTCTTCTTCTGTCCCTGGAGCGAAGCTGTTCATCAGCGGAGACCTGAGGCTGCAGCAGAGGACGCCCCTGCCTCACAGAGGACTGTACAACATTTACAATGTGAGAGGACACCCACTCACTGTCTCTCTCTCTGTCCACCTGTTCTCTCTCTCTCTTTTATTTCCCCTCTTTTCAGTGTTCATTTTGGCACTTCGTTTTGAACTAGTCTTGACAAGAATGTATGTTAGTTTAGGTGGCATGAATTTAGTAAATAAATCTGTGTCTTCCATCACATTTTGGACAGAAACTGAATACTACTACTATTACTTTATAGTAGTACTACATGTAATGTTTCCACATGCTGAAGGAGAAGTGACACGTATAGTTTTGTCTGTTTTCTCTATTGATGCCAAGGTGTCAGTGATTGATGACTCCAGCCCTTTTGCAAGTGCATATGACCTTCAAAACATAATTGGGAGTTACCAGGATAGAAACTGTAAGTTGACAAAGGCTCTTATTTTGTTTGCTTGCATTTATTACTGCTTAATATAATCTGTGACTAAAACCACATTTACGTCATGCTGAACCAACACCTTTGAGGAGGATTAAAGATTATTATCCATGGCATTACATGTGCCTTCTCTATGTGACCACTCTCACTTTGTCTCTCTGTCTTATTTCTCCCATAGTGACCACAGTGCTGTCCTGTGCCATGCCAGTCTGGACTGTGGGACGAGCTGCTGGTTCTCCCTTTCAGCTGAATGCTGTGATCCGTTACCCTGTGGAGGTCATTAGATATCCTTTGATAAATGTAGGAAAATGTGATTTTTAACCATAGACTGTACTAAAAATAATTAATTTCATTGTACCTTGTTTACTGTGCAGCCTCAACAACCAACTCCAGCTCAACCAATAACATATTGGAACATCTGGGTTAACATTATTTCTGGAACCATGCTGAGATGTGACACTAATATTTTGAAGTTACACACACTTTACTGTATTTGCGCACAGTGTGCCACTTTTTGGACGTAATATTACATAACATTAGCAACTAATGTCGACCTTTATTTTCCATCCTCACTGAGATGCCTTTTGTTTAAAAGTATCAACATCACATGTTATAATATTTCCCTAACACATTTTGTCTTTGGTGCAGCCATTTTCTTTTTAGATTAGATCAAAGTGGAGGTCTGTTAATACAATTAACCACACAGCATGTCATGATATGTATCTAATATTTGCATTAAAAACTCTCCAAAAGGCACAACACCACAAAAACAGCTAAGACGTGAAGTTCAGTGGCATTTCTGCATTGGCTTCATTTTTCAGCCCTGGAGGTTGATTTTCTATATAAACATTTAATACATGGTTTATAACACACATTATTGTAGCTGTACAAATAATATTAGTTAGTTATTGTTTATTAATATACAGCATTTATCACCAATCATAATTTGTCTCATGAAGACATATTTTATAAGTGTAGTTTATTGTATTGTCTGTATTGTCTTTTCAATATCTCTTTATACACCAGCCTCAGTCTCGAGGTTCAGACACTAGTTGAAACAATTTTGCATTGAAGTGATTTTACAATTTTCAGTTGGGGATGAATCATAATACTGTATTAATTTAATGGCAAAAAAACCATATGCTACTGTCAGCTACAGGATTCCAGGAACAAGGTTGATGTAACAATCACTTCTACATCTGACTGCACAGTTTATGGTATGGCACACACAGCATTCTATTGTCAGGGTAGTGTCCGTCTGTCTTTGTCTGTGTAAACATTGTGAACATTGTAAAACAATAACTGCACATCTTCTTTCCTGCAGGTTACTGTAGACTACTAGACTAGGTTACTGTGAGTCATTTAGATATTATACAGCACCTATGTTACCATCCTTTGGAAAATTTCCCTTTGACAACTGACCTCTGGGATGTCTGTGGAGTATCCTGATTAACCAGGACATGGTCCAGTGGATATCTGGAGACTTTGATGAGTACCATTAAAACTATCTGCATGGCAAGTGTTTCTTTTTAGTTAGGTGAACTAATCCATTAAGACACATACTTTATGAGCTATTTATACATTTTGCATAGTTCCACAGTATCCATCTGAGTTTTTCATTTAAAAAAATGGACTACATATCTCTCTCTCTATATATATATATATATATGTATAAGACAAAGGTTTGACCTGTACTGTCAATCATCATATTTGCCTTAACCAAATCCATCACCTATCGCCCCGGCTTCTGGGAAACCATCAAATTTGCCTGGATTCAGTATGTCAGTGTCCTCCTCATCTTCCTCTGGGTCTTTGAGCGCATACAGAGATTTGTTTTCCAGAACCAGGTTTTAACCACCGTACCCATTCCAGTGGCAAAACCTCACCTCTCATGATGCAGTTGTGCTTTGAGTGCTTTGACTTCGAGGTAAGCAAGAACTACGAGGTTTCTTTTTCAGGAACAATTGTGCTTGTCTCACAGTAACTCAACAACACGGATGCTCTTTGACTGAAATGTGATAAAAATGTAATCAAACATGTGAACTTGTGGAGTCTTTAAAAGTTGCTGTATTCCATTAATAATTTGCCTGTATTTTAAAAAAAAACATGCTGAGAGACACACAATTCATTTACATTTTAACCCTTTTCTTGACAGTTTCTATGCAGGCCTCCTCTACAGGAGCTACGCTGGTTCTTGCCTTGGAAAACGTATTTCTTCTTTTACTACTGTTTGAAGCAATAGAAATTTATAGAAAATGTAAATAGTTTTTGTATATTTTTACTGTTTTTGTATTTATGGCAGTTTGTGACAGTAATTAAAGATGTTCTTTGTTGATATTCTCATTCATTTTTGTATTGTACAGCTGTAGGAGATGGATAATAAATAATTGTTAGATTGTATAATTTTAACATTTTGTATCATCTTCATCTGCGTTTATTTTCAACTTCTACTTAAAATCTTTAATCTTTGGACTGAAAAGATTATTTGTAAATAACAATACTAAAACTTCTTTGACTGCTCTTATTTAATAATATAAATAATGATGCATTTATAGCAGAATAATAGCAAGAAGAATGAGAGGTTGGACCTTGAAATTCGCTGTCAATAACCTTGAAGTCTAAAAAGCAGAAGTTCAAATTATGCAAAACTTTGACCCTGTGACTATATATTATTATATATTTGAGTTAATAGATTGTTAATACTGATGTATCAATGGGAAAGAAACATTTTACTGTCAGTGCTTGTCAAGGTGGAGCGAGTTTTTAATACCATATATACAGCTAGGTAGTTTAGTCTTTCAGTCCAGTAGTTCCCAGTTTAGGGTTACCTGCATGCCAGGTTTTTTTTTTTTTTTTTTTCAGACAGAAAACACACAGAGATATAATCTAGATGAATATGCACGTATGACCTCTTCATGTCAAAACTAGCACTAGGATCCTTATTTTCTCATGTTAAACTTGGCCTAGACTGATGGCTGCTGTCCCTCGTGGCTCTCCCTTACTGACGTCATACCACTCATGTTTTTTGACTTGGGCATAAAACTCTCGTGCAAAAAATGACTTCTGATGTTACTGGAGTGTATATTTATGTATATTTGAAACTCTACGTTTCATGTGATTTTCCTGCACTGGAGTCTCCAACCTGCAAGTTGCTGAATAGAGGCTGACAAATCGTTGACTGAGACATTAAGAAGCTTTTTTTTACGCTGAACTGGTACATAGGAATGATTTTTGGAAGCCACCCGCAGGCACCTTATTGATCACCACTGAAAAAAAAAAACATGATACACAATTGCTTCATAATCTGCCTTATTTTTGAAATGGAAGAGTAATGGTGCTGTGCTCTGTAGGAGAATGATCTGCAGCAGAGTAGAGGCAAGTTTTAATTTTTCCTCTGACTCACCATCCCAGGAGATGTTTGTTAGTATATGGGCATGTCCACATTAAGTTTGTCATCAGTGTGTGTGTGTAGTTCTGGACCAGTACCACTGTATTAGCTCATTTAAACCACGCCAGACCAAGAGTCACACCCTGTTTGCTCAGCTACAGTCATTCTCATCTGTCATTCTAGCCATTTTGAAGCCACTCTCATGTGGACTGATGCAGTCTAAGTGTAGACACTAGTAGCAGTTGTAGTGTTGGGTGTTTAAAATAAGGACAAGCAAAAAGGAAGAAAATACATTCTTTGTGTTTTTGTTGTCATATCTTGCTCTGTTGTAATAACAGAAATTAGAAAACATACCAAAGTGCTATTTATTTTTTTAGGAGAGGCTTTTGTTTACCACTTAACTACAACTAATATACAGGATATGCCAGCAGTGTTGTGTTGACAGTTTAGGTGTAGTGGAAGTGTGATGTGCTTTCAGGTGATAAATACAAGAGTCTAAAGCCTTTTGAGTGGCTCTGTGAGGCTTTTAGCATGCTAACATTTCAGTAATCATTCAGTAGTCAACGCAAAGATCATGTGAGGGGGGGGGGGCGAATTTTTTTATAAGGCATTAGTTTAAAATATACAGCATACATCATTATGCACAATTCATAGCTGTCAATCTAAGTGGCGCCACTTTGATTGACAACTAGCCACTGACGGTCTAAAGGGCGTCACCCCGGCTAATTCTAGTCACTGAGTTTGGGAAAGAGATCGTCGTGGGGTTAGCCGGCTAGCAACGATATTTAGCATTTAACCTAGCTGGTTAGCCGTAGCTAGTTTGATTATTTCCAATAAAGCGGCTTTTTTCAGCCAATAGCGTTCATTCGACCCGCCTCAGCTCCGCCCTCGCTGCACCTCTTTGTCCATATTTGGAGTAACCGGAGGTAGGCTACCAAGATGGCTGCGCACTACGATTTGCTTCATTTTTGCTCTTCAGAAACCTATAGGTGACGTCACGGACACTACGTCCATATTTTATACAGTCTATGAGCAAAACCCAAGAGGACTGGTGTTGGTGTTGTGAGAGGGGACTGTTATCAAAAAGGGTGACTATCGCTTTTTCTTTCTTTCTTTTTTAGGCGACATATATCATACACAGCAGCATTGTTTTTTTTGTTTTTTTTTTACATTTGTTGTCGGTCCCTAACACCTCCTTCTCTGTGACATCACACATGACATGAAAGACAGCAATTAGAATCACTAGCAATGACTATTGTTTGACCAAGCATTGTATTCTATCTTACACCTTACCTCAGCTGTTTAAAACTGAATCCACATTAGAACCTCAGGGCAAAGTCACTCCCTACCCCCTCCACTCCTCTCTCCTCATCCAGCAGGCATTGACTGGTGACAATAGAGCTTTGGCTTTGGCTGCAGATAGCAGAAGGACAGGATATGAGTCTGGCTCAAACAGGAACCAGGTGCATCCTTTATTACTGAAAGTATTTTTGTTGTTTTATTTTTCATTGGGTGAATTTTCTCTATCCTTTCCAGTTCAATCACCAAGGCCAAAAAGAGCCAAACTCAGGTCCATTCCACAGCAGCAGATAGGCCTATGGCAAGATCATCTTTCACCTATAGCCTTGGAAGTGAACAGTAATTAAACCATAACAACTACAGAGCTCGCATATCAACAATCGAAAATCCCACTTAGCTCAGTGTGATCACTGGGTGCCAATGGGTCTGAGGCGTCCCTCCTCTTCATCCTCCACCTGCTCTGATAGTGGAGGTGATGGAGGAGGTGACGAAGATACCCACTCCAGTTACAAGCAGAAGCACCTACAGGATACCAAGTGCTGCACGATCAGCAGCATCAAATGTAGCTGTTCTGTGTGCTCTTGATTACTAAATTCTTCATTTACTTGTATCTTATATTCTGATTCAAATATGTGTATATACCTGTGCTCTATGTGTGTGTAGCACGAAGGGGCTACTAATGACAATCCATTGTGTAACCCTGTGTTGTAAAATGGCCAATGAACCTTGATTGTTCTCTTCCTCCTGGGTCACATGGGTTGGATGGTTGTAAAGTATGTATGAAATACATTTGCAAAGCAGATTCCAACATGCTGACATCTTATGGTACGCTGAGATCATTTGTGATGAGACTTGAGTGAATCAATCATGGCGTAGTCAGTGTGCTTACTGTAACCAAATGTGCACTCAAACTTTTCCAATCCTTTTCATGCTTTTACTCTGCTACTATCAGTGAGAAAACAAGGTACGTCTGAGGTCAGTGCATTTATCTATATGTACATGAGATAAAGTAGCATTTACTGTCGTCGTCCAAGGTCCAAGGTTTTAAAAAAATATATAATGTAGAATCCAAGAATTCACATGACAACACACATGAAATGCAACTTTAGACCCCTCCATTCTACCCACACAGAAAACGTATAAACAGATACACACAATAGGATTGACAACAATAGGTAATATACTAAATAAAGAAGCACCTATGGAAGAAATGCATGTGCACCTGTACTTGGTTTGCCAGGGTCCTTAAATGCTGTTTTTTGGCCATTATACCTCAGGCTCTCAGAGGTGAGCTGGTAACTCACATTTAGTTTTAACAGAGGTAATTCAGGATGTTTTTATATGATCATTTTGTTCCTCTTGTGGTGTTACAAAGCTAGACCTAGTTTGTGTGTGTGTGTGTGTACATGTGTTAGGTGTGTGTGTGTGTGTGTGCATGTGTTAGGTGTGTGTGTGTGTGTGTTTGTGTTAGGTGTGTGTGTGTGTGTGTGTGCATGTGTTAGGTGTGTGTGTATGTGTGTGTGCATGTGTGTGTGTGTGTGTGTGTGCATGTGTTAAGTGTGTGTGTGTTTGTGTGCATGTGTTAGGTGTGTGTGTGTGCGTGTGTGTGTGTGTGTGTGCGTGCATGTGTTACACAAAATGATATGCCGCTTGAAAATGAATGAAAAGAGAGGGCTTTGTGGACATTGGAAATGAAATAGACTAACTGCTTTTTCAGCTGGTATACTGAATCTTTGTTTATAAGACAGGAGGTTTTCCTTTATTCATCCACAACGGGGAAATTTCCAGTTGAGTAAGCTGAGATATGTGGGTAGAAATAGGTAGAAAGTGAACATATTTCAGCAGCCAACCAACTTTGCTGCCTAACTTCAGATGAATAATCTTCCCAGTACAGACATCATACATCACTGCATCTAACTCATCAATGCATCTTACTAATGCAACTTCTTCCCTCTCTCGTAGTTTTGTGCTCTTCTTGTGCTGCTTATTTGTTATTTGATGTTGTCACTTTATCTTCGCTATGCCACTTTCGGTTCCACTTGTACTTTTTTATATAGTTATTCTTATAGTTTTTTATTTTGTATACTTTATACTTCTACTTGATTGTATGCTTGTGCTGCTGCAACACCCGAATTTCCCCTATGGGGGATCAATAAAGAATTATCTTATCATAGAATTATCTTATCTTATCTTCTCTCCTCTTGTGTGTGTTTCACTGGATCTGCAGTGTCCAGACCTGTGTTTACAAGCCTCCCACTGCACATGTGTCTCTGTCTAACACTGCTTTTATCATCATTATTAATAATACCAATATTATTATTATTATTATTATTATTATTACTACTACTACTACATTTGTGGATTGTATTACTGTCCCATGGCCGCCCATCTAGAGCCTGGTTCTGTTCTGAGGTCTCTGCCTGTTAAAAGGAAGTTTTTCCTCACCACTGTCACCAAGTGTTTGCTCATGATGGGAACTGTTGGGTCTATATATGTAATATCATAAAGAGTATGGTGTAGACCTGCTCTGGATGTAAAGTGCCTTGAGATGAATTGGAAATTGTGACCACTTGTCCTTGATTGATGTAGCTTTTCTACGTGGATGGCCTCAGTAGTGGGTGACAGCAGCATGTTGTGGAGGCCAGGCTGCATGTTTGCTGCTCCACACCTGTTGACTCCTCTCAGCAGATGGATCCTCTGAGGTCACGCTCCCTCTGTCCTCCTGCTGCTGCTGGGACACTCAGTGAACTGGCTGAGGTCCCGCCTGCTCCTCTGCACCCACCCCCCGCCCTCCTCTCTCTGGGACCAGCAGCCCCCGCCCAGCCCGCTGCCTGGCAGCTCGGCACAGCCGCTGGCCACGTCTCAAAACCCCGCTTTGTACACAGGAGGACAGTGGAGGTAGAGGAGCAGCTGCTGGCCGAGGACCGGGCGGAGAAGAGGAGAGGACGGCGGGGGACAGAGACCAGGCTGGAGACCAGGCTGAAGACCAGGCTGAAGGTCAGACATTTCTCATACATGTTGAAAAATAAAAGGCACCCTCAGTCGGCAGGGACCGTTCTGTCTCCTCACCTTGGTGTTTCTGGTGGCTAGTTCGGGGCCGGTGGGAAGGAGCTGCACTTTTTTGGGACAACGCATCAATAATGTCGTCCTGAAAATTCACACACATGGCGGAAGCAGCGGTTTGCATGGGGACTAAACTCACACAGAAATGTATCTCTACGCCAGCCAAACTTTACTACAAGTTTCGTTTTTCGCTTGTCCACCGTGCAGACACCGGGGGCTCCTGAACGCACCACTGTGGCGGCTCTATCATTTCAACAATATTGACATGTTTATGAAAAGAGCTCATTTCAGTGCTACACATTCAAATTCCTCCGCTGGAGACTTCACCCATCCTCAAGTATTCCTGTGCTCTCCCAGTTTGAGCCTCTGTCATTTTTAATAGACTTTATGCAGGAGGACAGGCTCATGGAAGTAATCTGATTACACTCTGTATGTGAGTATCATAACATTTAGGGAATTTTGTTTTCTGATATTGATTACAAATTGCAAGATCAGACAAAAGCTGTGTAACTATACTGTAAAACAAAAACGTCAACAACCAGCAGTATTGAATTGTGGTAAAGTGAATGTCCTCCTGCCATGGAAGCTAGTTGTTGCATACATCTAAATTCAAGTCGCTCACATCTTTATTTATATGTTTTCTAAAAAGTATTTTATTGATGTGTATCTTGACGTTTACACGATATCAAACAGATTACTCTGAAATGGTCAAAAAGGCTTTTTGCTTTATTATGACCAGCGGCCAGACCTCATAGTGTTAATTCATCTTTTAAATACAAACTGTATCACAGTGAAATGACTGCATAGTGCTCAGCACAATTAATCTAAAGTAACCCTCGACCAAAAGGGTTGACAGAATGAACAGCTGTTTGAGGTTGAAGATAGTTTATTTATCCTCTGAACACAGTGCTCTTCCCATGGTTTGCTGACAGGGGTATGCAGCTGTACAACATCCTGTTCTTCAAGTTCCTCATATGCACAAACATGACAGTGAATTAGTCATTCAATTAAATTCTTTGTACCAGGCTCTGTCCAACAATGCTCATACAGAATTTATAAAAGCAAAGTCACACAAGCAAAACTGAGAATCTAAGTCATGAGATATAAAATAGTGCTGGAGGTCAAATATAGAAGTAAAATATGATGGACAGGTATGGTAACAAAAAGGAATATATGATGATTGTTAAAAAATTTTATGAGAGGTAGTAAAATAAATGTGTGTGTGTGTGTGTGTGTGTGTGTGTGTGTGTGCATAGCACCTTTCATACAAAAGATTCAGCTCAAAGTACTTTACAACAAAGCAATTACATGCACCAATACTTCTCATACAAAGGCATAGAGTGAATATAAAACAGACAGAAAACTTGAAAATAAAAGTTAAAAGGTAAGGATGAAAATGTAATACAGAGGATGCATAACAATCAATGGAAAATTAGATCCACTGAATATTTTTTTTTTTTAAAGAGTACACAGAATGCATGAATAAGTGAAATACAGCATTTGAAAAGAAGAGCAGGAGAGCGTAAGTGTGACGAAAAGCACAAAGTTTCAGGTCTGTATCAATAAAGTCATTAAGAGAGAGAAGTTTTAGATAAGATAAAATTTAACTTTCTTTCAGGTGTTGCTCGGAACCTCCAATAAACCAGCAGGAGATGATTGCAGTGTTTATCTGAAGACAAACGGTGAACAAGCAGATTAGTAATGTAGCTTGGTGCTGGCCCATGGAGTGCTCTGTGTAGAAGGAAGAAAATCATTTCTAAACAGGAAGCCAATGCAGGGCAACTCAAACCGGACTAGTGTGCTCTCTCCCTTTCATTCTGGTTAACCAAGCTACAGAGTACTGAAGGAGCTGAAGCCTCTCAGGGAGGGGATGCACCTGGTGGAGCCTGCTGGTATGGGACAGGTTTTTTTTCAGGCTCATTACCAATTATTAGTAATCCAGGAGACCAATAATCAATACTTGAAAGCTATATGCATTTGCACATTTTGTAAAGATATGTATATGATAGTTTTCACATTGTTGTAAAAATGAACATTTTAGTGTCAAAATTGTGTATAAGCAGCAGTGGAAGGTAATTTATTCCAATACTATACTTAAGCTCAATCATTTGGAGGTACTTGTATTTCAGTATTTCCATTTTCTGCTAATTTATATTTGTACTCAACTACATTTATTTAATAACTTTATTTACTAGTTATTTTGTGGATTCAGATTATTAAAATCAAATCAAAAGTCAACAAGTATGTTATGATGTATTATTATAGATAATTATTAGATAGTCAGCAGTATAAAGTAATTAAATGAGCTCCAACTTTGCCTACTGCATAATGAAAGTAATTGATACATTAATGCATCAGTAAAATTGTAATCCAGTCATCTAAATTATCCTGAAATTCTGCACTTTTACTTTTGGTACTTTAAATATTTTGATGCTAATACTTTTGTACTTTTACCTGAGTAAAATTTTAAATGCAGGACTTCTACTTGTAACAGATTATTCTGTGGTATTTGCTGCTTTTACTTAAGTGAAAGATCTGAATACTTCTTCCATTACTGAGAATAACAGAAACTCTAACACAAAATGTAGTTCAAAAGCCTTTAGACATATGTTTTAAGTGCTGCAAATTAACAAAACAGCTGCTCAAAGTTCATAAAATAAAAATAAATAAAACGAGCAAAACTTAAATCTGTATTGAAATTTGAGTGCCTGTAGTCCCAGTTCAGCAGCAGCAGATTTTAGTGCAGAAAGCCGCGTTGCTCAGCAGCTTTTGAGTGAAACGGCTCTGTCCTTCTCATAAATTGCAGAGACTTTACTAAAGACGCGCTAACTCGGAACAAATGAGGGTGGTCCGGTTGTTATAGTAAATTGTATATCACTACAACAAAGTGCATTATTTGGGGACTCGGAGAGACGAGTGACTGATTTAAAAGACATTGCCTCAATTGATTGACTGACTGTGACTTTGGGCTTTCTCAGTGGTATAATGGGAAACTGGGCATGTTTGTAACCATAGAAGATTATGATAGCCAGACTATAAGATAGTTTTGCAACCTCAGCAATATCTTCTGCCTTATGTTCAAAACACAGCTGGGCTCCCTCACTGGAGTAGTAGCTCCAGTCTGTGCATGCCTTCCTCTTTGCACATTGGCCTCCAGTGTTGACAGGCTATTACTGTGACATGTGTCCAGTCAGGCAGTGCTGTGAGTGGGACATTTAGCAAGACAATGGAGGGGTGACTAAAGGCAGAGAGACAAAATCATACACTTTTCAATATTTCAATAAATTATTTATTTTATTTTAATAAATTAAATAATATTTAATTTAATAAAAAATATAATAATTTTATAAATCAAATGTGTCAATAAAAAAGCAATTGCGGTAACTGTAAAAATACTGACCATTGGAGCAGGCCCATAGTCGGTTGACCCCCCATCTGCGCAGCCTGTCTGCCCATCGGGTAGTTCAGGATCCAGTCATATAGGGCAGTGTTGAGAGTCTGAGATTGATGTTGAGCTTGGAGACATAATGGTATTGAATCCTGAACTATAATAATAAACATCATTCTCACCCATGTGTTCCTCAGGGTGTAAGGCTGGTGTGATGGGACACGCCTGAGCCTGCCCAGGGATTCAGTCAGGTCCAGGTGCCTCGTGTGGATAAATCCTCTCGAAGGATCTGCACATATCTGCCCTGGATCTTACTAGGGGGCGAGGGTCCTGGGCCTTTTTACCTCCTCAGCCTGGAAGGTTGTTCTCACAGGGTGTGTAGACAGTGTTCCTTCAGTCCTGTGCCCTGTGACAGGTCTTAGTCCAGACTACATGTTCCTGGAGTTCGAGCCCCACTCTCTGTATTATCCCCAGTATTTACTTTTGCACATGTTAGTCTATGCTTTAAGTTTGGCATGGCCACCCCCATTGAGAATGTCTGTGCAGATGACAGTAGTAGCCATTGATATATTAGCTGATGTAGCCAATGACTGTGTCCGTATATGTGTTAATGTTGTTGTCCCAGACCACATACCACTCTGTACTGCTGAAGAAGCTATGCATGGTGTATGTATGTAGTCCTGGTCCATGTCATCGGTCTGTCTTGTTTGAGTTACTGTCTATACGCAGCCAGAAGTAGAACTGAGATGTGATCTGATTTGCCAAAGAGGGAAAGAGGGCGGGCCTATATCCTTCCAGGAGTGTAAACATGATGTGTTGCCACTGTGTGTAGGACATAGACTGTATAAAATATGGACGTAGTGTCCTCCGCTGCTGAAAAATGAAGCCAATGCGGAAGTGCAAAAAAGCTGCAGTTCCTCAAATAACCACTAGAGCAGGCTACAGAAGGGAGTCAATTACATTTGAGCCCCATGTTAAAATGTCCGATTTTACGACAGAAAAAAAACATATTTACAGCCTGGTTCAAAACATGGCTCTTTTTATAAGGCGTTGGTTTAAAATATACAGCATACATCATTATGCACAATTCATAGCTGTCAATCTAAGTGGTGCCACTTTGATTGACAACTAGCCACTGACGGTCTAAACGGTGTCACCCCGGCTAATTCTAGTCACTGAGTTTGGGAAAGAGATCGTCGTGGGGTTAGCCGGCTAGCAACAATATTTAGCATTTAACCTAGCTGGTTAGCCGTAGCTAGTTTGATTATTTCGAATAAAGCGGCTTTTTTTCAGCCAATAGCGTTCATTCGACCCGCCTCAGCTCCGCCCTCGCTGCACCTCTTTGTCCATATTTGGAGTAACCGGAGGTAGGCTACCAAGATGGCTGCGCACTACGATTTGCTTCATTTTTGCTCTTCAGAAACCTATGGGTGACGTCACGGACACTACGTCCATATTTTATACAGTCTATGGTTTTTACCCACTGACTGGACATGTGCTAATAGATCAATCAGTAAATGATTGATGAATGATGAATAATAAAACAAAAGAAGAAACAAACAAAGTTGAGGAGGAGCTTGCGACATGGCAGCAGTCCCTTGTGCCATTTTCTCCAACCCCTAACTATGGTGACGTGTGACTACGAAAATCATGGAAAGTAGCGACTCCAAGTGTATCATTCCGAAGTTTAAAAGTATTAATGGACTAAAAGATAATCAAGAACATGAGCTCTCACGAGTTGCCCACTGAACTCTGACTGGTGATTGGGCAACCAGCTACAGTTCCTGGGAATTGCTGGGATGCATGATAGAGCATTTATTATATGCTGATGTTTTACAACTTACATTTTTTCCCACCTAGTCACAGAGAACAAATCTCTCCACTACAAATCTCTCTTGTTGTGGAATTAAAATATAATAATTTCAAAAACCACACATTGAGTGAGCAATTTTTAATAACTACTGTTGACAGGTTTGGTTTTTTTTTTTGGTGCCTGTTTCTCTTTAGTCTCCACAAATTTGTTGCAATAATTGGGATGACCTCTCATGAATGACTGTTGTTGAACTTTGTTGTTCATTTCAGACACTACAACAGGTTACATAATTGGAGCATCATCCACCTGTCATATTCCCCATTGTGGGATGAGTAAATGAATATGTTAGCTTATCTTATCGTAGTCCTTGGTTGACAGAACAATCCAATGGTAATAATATGGGGCTCATGCCTTCATAAGACGAAAGTAACACTCTAACTTTATAATGATCATTTCTCCTTCCAATACAACCAAAGAGAAAGTTGTAACAGTGATTCTTTCATTCTGTTTTCTGACGCAACACAAGCACTAACTAACTAACTAACTAAGTTACACTAGAGGTCTTATCTCTCCCTCCCTTCCTCCAAGGACAGAGATTGCTCATTTATGTGTATGAGAGCACAAAGATAAAAGGTTTCTCACAAGAAGGAGGAAACGAAACAAGCGAGCTGGTTACTTCAAGTTTGACTTACACAGAAGCAACATCATGTTTTTCCACTGGGTGGTTTGGATTTCAAGGAAATGGAAAGTTGTTTGAAACTTCCCATTACCTGTATCCACTTCTTGTAAATCACAGCCATACCCACTTTGCGCAATTACAGTATGAGGCAACTCATCAGGACTGTAAATGTCTAACTTTGGGCCAGTGATTCAGCCACAAGCTTCACATCCCTGACTGGGATTCTGTGAGGTCTTTGGAAATGCAGCAACATGTGATTGGTGTCGATTGAAAGCCCATGAACTAGTAACTCAAGATGAATTTTTATTTTGTTTTACTCCACATCTAGCCAGGATGTGAGGTGCCATCAGTCATAGAAACAGGGCCTTAAGGTAACAGGCCTTATGATTCACTAAATAGTCAAGTTCACTAATAAGACATATGACAAAATATAGTTCATTTATCAAAAGCAGGTGGAGGCTACAGACACCCAGATCAAGTCTTTCTTGTCCAAACTGTGTATAAGTTGGTGTCAATATAGCAAGTAGTGTCAAAGGGATTTTTTTTTTTGGAAATTTTCTTTTTATTTTAATTGAAAAGCAAATTATTACAATTCCAAAACATAATTTGTTTACATTATCTGCAACTTTGCTGCTTTTACAATGTTTTTAATTAAAATACAAAAAAGAAAAAAGAAAAAGAACAACAGAACAGGGGAGCCCGCTAATTGTGGTCATTTTTCACTTTGAAGAAATAATGGAGAGAAAAGTGGATGAAGAGAGCTGTATCTAGTTACAGGTGAAATCAAGTAAAGTCACATCTTATTGGCTTTACATACTCAGTCCATTTGGACCAGATCTGGTAAAACTTCTCTTTGTCAAAGGGATTTTAATTACATGACAGTAACTGTTTGTGTTGATCATGGTTGGACCTCACTGACTGGAAGGTCTAGGTTTTCAGTCTCATACAAAAGCATCCCACACTTTTAAAATGTATAGCAAGGGCGGATTCCTGCGATGTTTTCCAGTAAAGTTGTCATTTTATGAGTGGTTTGGAGTTATGAAGAGCTGTTAAGCCTTTATCACTGTCTTACTTAGAACAAAAGAGGGTTTTAAGTCAATATTTGAATGAGACTTTCTGCTGGTGGCAGGCAGGTGAAGAGAAAGGAAGACGGATCTGTCATGAGGTCTGGTGTTTACCTTTGTATCCGGAGGGTCTGAAGGTGAGGAGCTCGTGTCAGGACTTGTTCAATAAGCACAGCAGATGATGGTACGCTTGCTTGGATCGCCTCAGTCAGCAGTGATCTTGGTCTCCCACTGGAACAGTTGAGGGACAGTGCACAACACTCGCTTTCTTCTCTTCCCTCTTTTAACTGTTTGCTGAATAATTTCATTCAGAGGAACGCTGACTGGGTGTGTTGGGTGTCCCTGTCTTCTGTCTAACCCTGAAAGAATTTCTGATTCACTGAACTGTTTTGTGCTCCCATGATCTTTCAGAGGCGTTTCCACTGTGAAACTCTTCAGAGAAACTTATACCCTGTCTTTTTTCAAATGATTTTCCTGAAACAGAAAGATAATGTAAACCAATTCTAGTTTATCACTGCACACTAAATATTGAAAAAAAAGATCAAGGAATTAGAGCATCAAGAATTTAACAGACTTCAAGATGTGATTATGCTTGACTTTTAATTTTTCTCCTTTCACACACACACACACACACACTTCTGCTTCCACATGTGGCACATGTGGATGGAGAGCCTTTTCATTTGCTCAGTACTTTATGTTCCCTCGAGTCTTCTGACTCATTGTCTTCAGTTGACCAACACTTGTTTCTTGCAAGGTGATAAAGTTGAATTATTTTCCGATAAACTGCAGGGATGATAAGCCTCATCACGTCAGCATGTTCATGTTGGGTTTATCAGGGTTGGAAATTAACAATTTTGGACACTTGCCACTGTTTTTATCGAATTCCAAAATCTATCCGCCAGGTATTTTTTGAGCCATTTTATTGTTTTATCTAGCAGTGTGTGACTGCTTATGGAAAATAATAAAAAAGATCCATGTTAATCCAAGCAATAAAGCTAAGCCTCTTAAGTATAGAGTTGATCCATGTTTGTTTTCTGTCAGATGCATGACAGTAAAGCAAACACTGCTGGCTCAGGAGGAAACCTGCCCTGGAGCGTTCTGGCTCGAAGCTTCCCATGCTAGCTTTGATTTTCCTGAAGCAACGGATCTCCGGGAATCTTATGGTTCAATACACCCTGCCCTGAGGTTCCAGCAAGTGGGATAGTGGGAGGCAGTGTTACATTTGACAAGAATTTTTTTATTTCATTTTAGTTTTAGTCACTTGATTCAGTTAAAGTCACATTTTAGTCTTTTTGTTTTGTTTTAGTTAAAATTTAGTCAATGGGAATCAGTTTTAGTTTTAGTTTTTAAGAACTCCATTGTAAGCTACCTTTAATGATGGGTTTATTAAAATTAAGAATGTACCATATTAGTCTTTTAATAATAGATATGAATGTCTAAGGCTTGTTTAAAAAAAAGTGCAATACATAATAATTTATCTTAATCATTTATTTCCCCCCTCAGCTGTTTACCAGCATTTCCATCCAGGAAGAGCTGCAGTAGATTCATGTCAGACTGGATCAAGAGCAGGGAAAACAATGTACAGACTGTTGGTTTTATGATGTTCAGTGATATGATGAGCCATGATATTTTCGAGTCACTGGAATAAATGAATGAATGTGCAGCAGGAGATGAACAGAACGCCTCGATGTTGATGTTCAGTGGAAGAAAGTTTTCCTTAAAACCTTCTCAGATCCTTGATTAATTTTATTTAAATTTTAAATTACTTAAATTTTATTTTATTTATTCTCTCCTTTTTCTTTGCGCTTGACAGCAGGTGAGGGGAGGGTAATATCACTGTCACAAGAAGCTCACTGTCAACAGGTGCTACATCAATAAATATTACTTACTAAAGGTGTTTCTGAAACTGTTGACAGATATTGCTTGTATTACTTCTTAACTAATACTATTTACTCTGTCTGTCTTTTCTGCAGCACAGACAACGCACAGCTCCAGAGAAGACTGAAAGAGAAATATCCACATCAAGCACCGGAGACTGCCAGTGATCCTCAGCCATCATGCCCCGCTGCAGACTCAACCTCAGCACCATGATTTTCCTGGTCATCCTGCAGGGGGCAGCAGTGGTGCTGTTCTGCGGCTGGTACGTCCAGCTCAGTCCGTGCGGCTCTGCGCCCTCCAATGGCAAAGTTCACGTCCTGCTGCTGTCGTCGTGGCGATCGGGCTCGTCCTTCCTGGGTCAGGTGTTCAGCCAGCATCCGTCTGTCTTCTATCTCATGGAGCCTGCTTGGCACGTGTGGACCAAGATGCAGAAACCCGGCGCACGGGTGCTCCGAATGGCCGTGAGGGATCTGCTACGGAGCGTGTTCCAGTGTGACTTCTCGGCGATGGAGGCCTACCTGCCGGAGAACCACAATGTGTCCTCCTTGTTTATGTGGAGCCACAGCAGGGCGCTGTGCTCGCCGCCGGCCTGTCCTCTCACACCACGCAACCAGCTCAGCAACCAGACCCGCTGTTTCAAGAGCTGTGATGCCGCGGGCCTGCAGGGGGCGACGGAGGCCTGTGGCTCTTACAGTCACGTGGTGTTAAAGGAAGTGCGGTTTTTTGAGCTGGAATCCTTATACCCGCTCCTGCAGGACCCGAGCCTCGACCTCCGCATCATCCACCTGGTCCGAGACCCTCGAGCTGTAATGCGGTCCAGAGAGCAGTCAGCCAAGGCCTTCATGTATGACGACGCCATCGTGTTGGAGCAGAGAAGCATGCCAGCAGCTGAGGCCCAGTATGAGGTCATACAGGAGATCTGCCGGAGCCATGTGCGCATCAACGAGAGAGCCATCCTGAAGCCCCCTCCATTTCTTGAAGGCCGTTACAAAATGGTCCGCTATGAGGACGTAGCACGCAACCCGCTTCAGGAGATAAATGACATGTATGAGTTTGTAGGTCTGAAGATGTCCACTGAGCTGGGCGAGTGGATCTACAGTGTGACCCATGGAAAAGGCAAAGGCTCCAAGAAAGAGGCCTTCAAAATCACTTCACGAAACGCTGCCGATGTCTCGCAGGCTTGGCGCACTACGCTGCCCCACAACAAGGTCAAACGTATCCAGGAAGTGTGTAAAGGGGCCATGACACTGCTGGGGTACAGGACTGTAAACAGTGAAAAACAACAGAAGAGACTTGACATAGATCTACTGGTGCCACAGGAGCCGTATCAGTTCAGCTGGCTGCCAGCTAAAACAGAGCGTCCAAGTAACAGCTAAAGTATGACTGACAAAGACATTAAAACCAAGACATTACATCGGACTGAAGTCTATATTCTGTATGGGCTTTTTGCCTGTATGTCTTTATTTATTTTTAATAATTATCTTTATTTAATTTCATGCTCTCCAACATGAGATTTTGCTTCCAATCTCTTACCAACAAACACATATAATAACTTGATCAGAAAGTATCCGAGGATTCATTCACACAAGACATAAGACACTTACACACACACACACACACACACACACACCTTACATTAATTCTGCCCCCGTTCCCTTCCCAGTCATGCCACAAGTTATTTTTGAATTCTTACAGCACCTCATGAATGTACTTCCATACCTCATAGAAATGCTTTGCTTCAGACAGTACAGAAACAGAATCTCACCAATTCTTACCAATCTGTAACATTGTGGGTTCTGAAATATAGAGTTTAGGTGAGAACTAATTTTTTTGGTTTACAAGTAATAGATCCATTCTTCATCCATCAGTTTGTTTGGAATGAATTGTATTATTGTATTTGTGCTCAGCAGTCAGTGAGGTATAAGCCTTTCTTCCATTTTGTCTTGGTCTGTTTAAAATGGGGTTCTTTTTTTCTGTTTATCATTCAACGTTTTTGGTCAGTAATGTTTAGATTGTTCCCTCAGCAGCATGGTGTATATCCTGCCAATGAATTCTTAATTGTTTCCTTCTTTAATCGGAACACTCTCGAAGGGGCCTGGCGCCAAATCAGAGTATGAATTGAATTTTTCAGTAGTCCATTTTTTTTTAGCTGTGAATGTCTAATGTGAATTTACTCTAACCTTCTGATTCAACCTTGATGATTTAACCCTATTACACGTAATTATTTCTGATGAATGTTTAATTCTCATTGTTCTCCAAGTGCTCCCATTGAGCTCCATATTTTGGAGATTTACTGATGGATTATTCCAAATCTGCGTTTGTAGGGATACTAAATTGCACTCCTAATATTTTTTCAGTTTTGTTACATGAGTTTAATGTGCTATTTATAACAAAGTAGGGTACTTTTATATTGTGTTTCATAAACAGGTAAATAGCATGTCCAGGGTTCTTCAGCTGTTTTATTGATAATACAATCTATATAAAACATCTGTGAGGCATAATAGCACAGTTCTAAGTTTGGTCATTTAGGACCTCCTGCTGTTTTTAAGAAGAGTTCTGCTCAATCAGTGTGCTTTATTAGTGAGGCATTAAGTTGTGTAATAGAAGGTTTTTAGGTATTAAAGGTATAGTTTGGAAACAGTTCAATACAAAATCAAGGTATTTAATGTTATTTCTTTTCTTTTCTTTTTTTTTTTGGACAATCTTTATTTGAATTTTACCAAACAGCAATCACTCATTGCCTAACAGATGTACAGACAGTGAACTACAGTGCACTGATACAACAAACGCATACAATAAGACATGTATCAAGAAATTCATTTAATTCAACAATTTATGTCAAAGGAATAATCGTTGACTGAGAGAATGTCGATAACATCTCAACAGCTGTTGTCCTTGGTTCTCTACAGGTGGTTGAGCTGCTCTGTGCTCCTGTTGTAAAGAGGGCTTTTGTATTCATCATCTGAGGAGACTAATCTTTTTTATTTTTTTTAATTGAAAAAAAAAAAGATATTTAATGTTTAAACTGATGAAAATATATACTCATTCGGAACTTGATGCCTGCAACACGTTCTTGGTACGCATTTGGGAAGTTTTGAAAGTGAAACTCTTTCCCATTCTTGCTTGATACAAAGCTTCAGCTGCTCGACAGTCCAGGGGTTCAGTTATTCTATTTTGTGTTTTATAATGCACCACACGTTTTCAATGAGAGAAAGTTTTGGACTGCAGGCAGTAGATGCACAATAGAAAAGAAGTCACTGAATGAGGGACTGAGCCTTTTGAGGATGCCCCTTTCATACCCAATCATGATCCTATAACCTTTGTATATTTACAAAAAACAATAAAGTTTGAAGATTAAATATTATATCATGTCTTTTATCTGAAGTCGGATGAATATAGGTCGCAGAGTCCCAACCTTCTGGATTTGGGGTTGTATTACTAGAGCATCAAATTATCATCTTCATCTATATCTTTGCCTCCCACTTCCTTCGTCTGTCTAATTTTAATTTAAATATCTCAGATAGGTGCAGTTCCTTTAACACAAACTTGTGCTGTTGGTGACTTAGAAATAGTCTTTATCATGATAGTTGTTTCTTCAGGAATCACAAACATTTCTAATATATGGGAGTATCTTGGCTTTTCATTTATTTAAGACTTCTGTAATTAATTTTATTGTCACTATTAATTAAACTCATAGGTTGATGCTCTGATGGAGTATTGCTGTCTCGTCCTGGTTTTGGTATCACATTGATAATTGATTGGTGCATTGTTTGTGAAAGAACATGGTGCCTCCATGTATTGTTAATAACATTTGAAATGAATGAGCTAAACTGTGTCCAAAATAAAAGTTCTAATGTTAATCTTTCCATGCCTGGTGCCTTTTTTGGAAGAAAGCTGTTAATTGTGACCCTCACCTATGATAATGTTATTTCCTTTCTTAGTCTTTTGTCTTGGTTCAGCAGACTGACATGCAATCTTGACTGATTTTAGAAAAGGCATTTGGTCAAAATTCTTTGTGATTATATCTGATTTGTGTAAAATCTGAAATGATCTGCAAAGTTTTGATTAAATATTTCATTGTCTGTTATGGGCACTTTGGAAACTGTCATTCAGTGCTGTTGTGTGCCTTCGTCCTACCCATGCCTGAAGTGTTCAGTTGTTTGTTGTATTTGTTGATATATAAGACATTTTATTTGAATTATGCTTAAATCTTAATACCTTTTTAAAGCAGAAGATTAAGAAAGATTTGATTTTTTTGCAATCTTTCTAAAACCCGAATTCCAAAGCAGTTGGAAAAATGTAAATCAAAACAAAATGCAATCATTTGCAATTTAATTGTGTTTTATGACAATGGCTTTACAAAAGGTTCTCAAGCCCATGTAGTAATATCCTTTATACAGTTTCCTACCCAATCATGATCCTATCACCTGTTATCAACTGTTCTGTGGACTCCATTGAGGAGGTGAGTGAGAGGAGGATGTTAGCCAAGTTTCTGTGCAGTAGCATTCATAGCATCTTTATTCTCATATAACTATAGAATATCTATTACTTATGGATGCCAAAAACAAGGAAAACATGTAACATAGTGTAAATACTCGACCTCACTTAATGTAAATACTTTTTCTTGTCACTTTATTGTCTTATGCCACTTATTGTTTCTTGTTTTTTTATTGCTGCCTTATTTCTTAATTAGCCACTTACTGGTATTTATTTTTGACTTACTGTTTGCCTGTTCTGCTGCTGTGACAAGTAAATTTCCCCTCAGGGGGATCAATAAAAGTTATCTTATCTTATCTTATCTTATCTTATACCCCTTAAATGCATCACATATATCTGTTGGAGGGTTATTGGTGGATGTATTTTCAATATTTGTACTTGTAAATATCTCTGTAAATTCAAAGTATTTTAGAGATTCTCTATCATCTAGATATTTTCTGTTCTTTCATCAGACCTCAAGGTGTCATTACACATAGAACTGCAGTGTTATCTCATTTGACTATCATGGACTTTTGCTATTATTACATTGCCCAGCCCTATATCTCATATGAAAATGTAGTCAATTCAGCTATATGGGTTTTTTTTAAGCATGTGAATAATACCATTTGTGCAGTCTATACTTTTGGGGTGGATTACCCTCTATGTATCCTGTAATTAATTTGTTGAAAGAAATTCTAATAGTCCTGTTGGTGACTGTACTTGCTAAAGATATTTCAATTCTCCACCTAATATAATTAATCCTGTTGCACTGATATTTAGTATTCTCTAGATTTTTGATTTATGTATTTATTTTTTTGGAGTGCTACATCAGATGAGGTTGGAACATAAATATTAATTAATGTATCCCTATTTTCAAAAAATGTTAAAAGAACCTACCTTCTGAGTTTATATATTGTGAAATTAGGTTAAGGAAATATTCTTACTAATGACTATGCCAACTCCTGTACTACTGGATATGAAGGTAGACTTTGAATATAACTCAATATGAGATTGACAATAGAACACAAATAGAAAAAAAAATGACATACCCTCAAGAACTTCTCTGCTCTAGACATACTTCATTGAGCTGGTTACCCAATAGAATAAACAATGGCCCAAATTTTACAAAACCTCGCTTCATTAGCATAAAAAAATCTGTCACAAATCTAGGCTGAACCCAAATGTAGACAACAGATGAACAGGAAAGGTGAGAACACAAGTCTATTCTTTTTGGGCTGAGGTTAGGAGGAAGGGATCTGAGATCTGAGAAGAGGGGAGGGGGCTTGGCAGAGAGAATCCTGGGAATAAGTGCTCTCTGGCAGGCTTGGCAAACTGGTGACGTGGGCAGGCAGGCTGGTAATCCTGGAGACAGGGAGAGCAGGGCTAAGTCTTACTGGCAGGCAGGCAGGCAAACAAACCATCAACTGGCAAGACCAGCCAGCAAACTAGGCTGATATCTAAGACAGAAGATAGAAGAGTGCTACATAGACAAATTGTGAACGGCTCGATAGTCCGGCAGACTGGCTGTTGGCTGCACGGTTCAAACACTGTCAACATTCATCTCCCTCTCAAATCTTTGTTATACAAGAAGAAACGGACGAGCCCTGTCCATCCCTCTGTCCACCCCTGAATCCTCTCTATAGTCTTAGACTTAGACTTAGACTTAGACTTTCTTTATTGTCATTACACAATATACACAGCAGTGCAAGCTGGGTAACGAAATTTCCATGTAACGGCTTCCAACAAAGAGTCAGCAACAATAGTGTCAGTCGGTGGAGTATAAAAATATGTAAAAAAAAAAAAAAAAAAAAAGATATAAATATATATAAATATGGTGCTATGAGCTGTGTATAAACATATGTAAATGAACAAAAGTTATGTACATTGCATATACATTGCACAGAGCAAGTAGCAGCAAGTTGAATTATTGCACTAAGTAGTTGTATTGAATGTAAAAGTGAATATAGATATCTAGTGAATATAGATATCTCCCACTCAGGTTTGGAGAGGTTGTAGAGGTGACTGCAGGGGAGAGGTGTAGCAGGCAGCAGGTCAGTCATGCAGGCAGAGGGGAGGCAGAGAGACGGCTGACTGTTTACTGAAAACCACTTGTAGGTCATGGGAGTCAGGCAGGACAATGGACAGGTCAGAGATCTTGAAACCAGGAGTTGTGGGCTTACTGTTGAACTGCTTTTTACAAATCATCAGCAATACATCAGCACTTGGTTATTAGCTGCAATTAGTTTATGATTTACACATATCTGTCAATGATCTGTATCATGACGATTGAACTATGAACTGTTATTGGTATAGGTTTATGATATCTTGCAAAACATTAATTTTTCCATGCATTTACAAATCACTTTGGGTATTGTTAAATTGCTATGTTAACCTAGGCTCATGATCAATTTGAATCCAAAGGCCAGCAAACCCATAAACCTGAAAATGTGAAGTTCTCGAGGTGAATGTTACCCTTCTTATTCTGTGTGTGTGTGTGTGTGGGGGGGGGTGTGTGACGTATCACCAGGATCACTGCAGCAGCTCTGTGTTCCCCGGCAAACTGTCTCTGGACATTCCTCTGGAGTCATCCAGTCGGTCCAGTTGGCCAGCTGGCCTTTCAATTTCTCACTCTCTTTTGTCTACAAACTGTCTTTCAGTGTGTCGTAGCCATATCCAATTCCTACTCATCCCCAAATGTTTCTCCCCCATAGGTGAAGCTCCTGGTGGCTAATGAGTCAGGGCCACTAACCCCCAAGTGTGACAGCAGTGACCCAACTTTCCTTAGCTCACCTAAATCAGGCCTATACTCTATAAGACATTACCCCCAAAATCCACTGCTAAGACTTTACCATGAAAAGAAATAGAGAAATTACCCAAGCTGAAGAGTACAAGAATGTAAATACTTGTTAGCCGAGCAGGGTTGAATGTAGGGAAACTTTAGATGCCTGAGAGACATCAATTTAAATCAGTTCGATTTTATTTGTATAGCAACCAAATCACAACAACAGTCATCTCAAGGCACTTTACATCCAGAGCAGGTCTGGACCATACTCTCTATAATATTACTTATAGAGACCCAACAGTTCCCATCATGAGCAAGCACAAGGAAAAACCTCCCTTTAACAGGCAGAATCCTCAGACAGAATCAAGCTCAGGACATTTGTCAGTCTAAGTAATCTGTACATATTTGAGTATATCTGATATTTTGTGGAGTTGCTCCCGTCGCTTAATGTGAATTGACTCCATTTGAATCCAAGTTCTTTTAAGCTGGTGTAAGCCATATTGAGTATGACGGGACTTGGTATTAAATTGACAGTCACTCAATGATGATTTGTTCATTAAACAACAGTCTTGATAGGCATCTTCATTCATTGTCTGGAAATTGCCCAAGCATTTTAAGCCTTTCCAATAGGGGGCAGCACACATGCCAAAAATGTTTTATCTTTAAACTTCTTGGACAAAAGGTCAGCAATGTTCGTGCACACACTTTGGGGGCAGTATGAGCCAAAATCTGAAGTTTCGTATAGATTGGCGCATGTGTTTCAAATCTTCCTTGTAGACCCTTTTTTTTTTTTTTTTTTTCTCTCCCCATCTTTCCCAGTTTGTTCAAAGTTCTCAAATATAATGCACTTGACATTCTGAATTTTGTTTTTTGTTTTGTAAACAAAATTTTTTGTACAAGTACAATTGCATGTTATCTGAAAGTAAGCTCTTTATTATCATGTCCTCACAAAACCAAAATAAAAAACGTCAAAAAAAAAAAAAAAAAAAAGATTGGCACATGTGAACCAATCACATACTCTCTAATATCTCAAACTGTCAACTCAAATTTCACATCCAATTAAAGGTATAGGAAAATAGTTTCCTTTTGAATGGCAGATTCTTCATTAATGAGCTCCCCAATGGATTTACTATATGGCGACACAGCAGCTGTAGCTCAGGAGGAAGAGCAGGTTGTCCATTAGCAGTAGGGTGGGTGTTTTGATCGCCCCCTACTGTCCATGTGTGGCAGTGTCCTTAAGCAAGACACTGAACCCCAGAGCATGGTGGTGCCTCTGTGTGTGAATGAGAGGCAACATTGTGAAGCACTCTGCCCATTCTGGTCGAAAAACTCTGTCTAAGATTACAAGATAAGATGAAATTTACTTTATGGACAGCCTTGTTGAAATTATTATGAGCAAGAGATACATCAGTTCCAGTTACACGAGACTTCATGAGAAACAAGAAAGTAGAAACTCTTATTATTATTTTTATCTGCTGCAAATGTTGTCAAGATGGCACAAGTATGTGATTGGTATCGCCCCTTCCTGAAACAGAAGTACACCACCTGAAGTGGAGTGAAGCTCAACTTGCTATAATTTTGGGTCATTAGAAATATTTGCTTCAAACCTGGAATCAGAGCTCGAGGTCATATCTTGGTATGCATCCTCACAGCTTCCTATAGCCTATATAGATAACCTTGCATTGTGATCTAAATGGAAGATAAAAGTAATGAGTGATGGGTGTTTGCAGATAAAATGTAACTGGGGCACAGGGCTGGTTCAGCTTTACACACTGGTGCACATGATGCATCTGGATGAGCGGTGCAGGAAATTCAAAACTGGTGCCCTCACGAACGGAGCCACAGAGCAGCTGGAACAAAGAAAACAGGACTTCACTTGAACTGGGGCGACAGCTATAATGTGACTGGTGATTTCTAAAGAGGGGAGAATTGAGCATTTCAAGGAAATTTCCACAGAAATCACTTCACTCCAAAAAAGGAGCTCATCACAAAATACAATGCAATCTGAGTATGAGTGTTTAACATGACCATTTGACATCTGGCTGTTGTTTGAAAGCAGTTCTGTGGCAGCTCTTGAGTCAGCTCAGTGAGCAGACCTGGAGATGAGAGTCTGTCACTGTGCTCTGTGAGGCTGCCTGAGACACAAAAAGCATATGGAACAGAGTGTTCACTGAGTACACTGTGTTCTCCCACTGAGTGTGTGTGAAGCAAAGTTTGTGTGCAGAAATGTTTATAGATTTTTCCAGTGGACAGAGTGTTATATTGCACGCTGGTCTGACAGGTATTGTGCCCCATGCATTAATCAATATGTGTTGAAAAGAGAGAGCTGAACAGAACACCACACTCTTCTTACAGTGTTCAACCACAGTGTCATGGGTCTTGTGAGATCACTATCTCTATTACCCATGTTTATATCATCAGCAATAATAAGTAAAAAAAATATAAATCACTATTCTAAATCTGCATTGCCACCAAAAGTTGTCCAATGTAATTTATAGATAACCAGCACTCAACTCTGATCAGTTTGTATTGCCCGTGCTGGTAATAAATAGAAACACACTGTTTTTAAGGCTAAAAATAAATTTCACTTGAATGGAATTTTGAATGTGTTTCCCTATCTTTAAGGCAATAATTGTTCTCAAAGTTCCATTATTGTTGCATGATAATGCAGACCTTTCAAATCAGCCGACTCTTTCAGCTGCAGAATGAAATATAACACTGTGTATGCTATTGTACATTCTATATTATGCAGCTCAAGCAAGTAACAAGTCCTTTAAAGGTAACTTTGACCCAGATTGGAAAAGAGAGCAAACAGTAATGTATCTATTACATCTCTATTACAGTGAGCAGCAATATGCAGTATTAAGATAAGAGATAAGATAAGATAAACCTTTATTGGTCCCACAGTGAGGAGATTCACAATTATGCATATATATTATGTTTTGGACTCTTTAAGGGATCACAAGATACATCTGAGGGGTCACAGGAGTTCTGCTTGAATTTGTGGTGGGGAGACCTTCCATTAAACTTTATGTATTTATTGCAAAATGTTCAGTAGTTTTACCTCATCTGAAACAATCCTTGGTGGAACTGTTCTGGTACTGAAGAGTGATGAACTGGGTATCTGCGCTGTCCTGCTTCAACCTGGCTCCACAATGTATGTTTCTCAGCACTTATGTTTGGGTGCCATCTGTTGGCCGAGTCGTGTAATTGGTAATAACTACAAATGACAGACTGCAAATTATTCTTTAGTTTTGCATTATATTAAAAAAATATTTCACTCACCACACTGTTACAATGTTAAGATTTCTTTGTCCCACTTCACAGAAATCAACTTTTCCAAACAAGTAGAAATAAACATTCATTCACCATTGTTCATTGTTCTCTATCAATACTAGACAGACAGACAGACAGACAGACAGACAGAGTACTTTATTAATCCCTTTGGCTTGGTTCTCTCCGGGAAATTGACATCTCCATCGTTTCTCCTATATTGCACTGTTTGGAATACAAAATATAAAGTAGAATATAAGTAGGAAAAATAAAAAAAAATATCTAAGAATAGACACAATAAATTAGGCAGTAGAGATAACAGAAGTTTGAATGTGTATACCTGAGTGTGTACAAGGTACAATAGCAGCAGTGGTAATGCTAATACTATAGTGCATTATGGTAAACATAATCTAGTAATATGGTACTACAGTACTACAATGATAATACAATATAAAATAATACAATATAGCATATAGTAGTAGTATAATATAATATAGCATATACATTGTATGACATACATGTACATGTATAATATAATGATATAGTAATGTAATGTTATATATACTACACTCAACTACATATAATTATAATAGTAGTAATATACTACTACTAATATTAATATGTGGTATAATAATAATATATTATACTGCCCTGTGCTATATAGCATCAATATCAACAACAGCAGTGACAGAAATAATAGTAGTAGTATAGTAATAATAGCAATAATGATACTAATAACAAAATAGTAATATATAATATACAAGTATATAACCTACATGTATAACAGTATGGAAGTGTAATATATGCTACACACACTCCTATATATATATATATAATGATAATATGCTAATAATAATATATAAGGGTAATATGTGGTATAATATAGTATAATATACTATACTGTGCTATATGACAACCGCAGTGACAGAATTATATATCGAATATGTATTGCACGATTAACAGTCAGTTGTATTACCCAGGATGGGGTTATATTGCACATGTTAGAGTCCAGTTTATTGCACAGTCTATAGTCCCTCTGTTCTTCTGTTCGCCCTCCTCCCCCCCAGTGAGGACATTACATACTGACATTATTATACTCACTATGATTAGTCAGTCTATGCTCTTCCATACACCAGCAGATGCTATGGTAGAGGAGACTGGAAACACATGAAATTCACAGAATTATTTGTCACATATTCATTTTTCTCAATAAATGAAGTGAAATGCAGGGGAGTGTGCAATCCAGCATCTAATACACCTTCCAAACCTTCAAAATCCAGCATTTTCACTGGCAATGGTATATTATTGTTGAACTCCTCTCAGGACAATAATGGGACTGTCATTTCAAAAGTCATTGTAATGTTATTGTCACATTTAGATAAACTGTACAGTGTGGCCTTGGTTGGGCTCCCAGAGATGGTGTCTGTAAGGGTTCAGATGTGACAGTATCCACAGGGATGTCATGCTGCCATGCATGTTTCTGAGACCTGGGAACCATTTAGTGTATTACTCTCCCTCCACTGCATCTCAGCAGGGGAACACACAAAAAGGGAATTTCAAACACATATTAGCAACCTTTGGTATACCACCTGAATCAGTGTCTTCCAATTTACCTAACATTTTTAGATATGTAAAAGACACGTGGATGGTAGGAAAGCATGAACTTCTGAAGAGTTTCTACTTTCTTGGTTCTTATGCAGTCTCATGTAACTGGAACTGATGTATCTCTTGCTCATGACACTGAAGAGCTGATGTTATAAAAGAGCTGTGTTTATATATTTATTTATTTATATGAGAGCAATTTATCCAGAATAGTGATTTATGTACAATGTGGCATTTGACAACCATGCAAAGTGGTAGAATTGTAGATGTTGTTGTCTCTATTTTTGTAATTGTTGAAAAGTTCAGATATAAGATATGAGGAAAAAATCTTTTAGATTTATCTCTTCGATATATAAGTGTTCTTTTTTCATTTCAGGTTCAGTGCACTGACTGGGACTCCTGCGGGTGTAGCTGGAGTGGGGCTGCAGAGAAAGCATGCGACAAGATAACACAAGAAGCCAGAGTGCAACAGGAAGCAAGGTGTTCTGCCTTCAAAATAAAAGGATTAATAGGTCCAGAGGGATTAAAGGCATTTACATGACACAAAACATCCTCTGATTCCTCTGCTGGATCTCCATGGGGCTTTGGCAGCTGCAGAAAGCTGATAATAGTTTGAAAAATACAACTTATCCTGACAAAATTAAGTTGATTGTAGTCTTAATTCTGAATATTACCGTGTCAATGCCTAATAAACCTTGTAAAACTACCGTATGTTTACTATAGTCAATTGTAGCTGTGTTCTCTAAGGCCTTGACTATATGCTCATTTTCACTTTATATGTCATGTAATGCATCAACACTGCACCAACATTGAAGCTTTATATTTAGGTTTACACAGTAGGTCATGGCTATCTTGGCAGTTAAGGTTAAGGTTAGGGAAATCCAGATCTGGTTAAAAGGGAGGAAGTAGTGGAAGGCGTTAAGGTGAAACCTGGGTGAAACCAGCAAATGGCAACCACAAGAACTAACTGTGATTGATCTGAGACAGCTGTCAAGTAAAAAAAAAAAATCATGTTTGTTTTAGAGCTTTAAAGTTTTCCTAATGGAATAATGATTCTTAGAATTACTACGACACACATGAAAGGAAATTAAATCATCGATTGAGAGCCTAACATTGTGTTGATTTTTAATTTCTAGAGGATTCTGGAGATTTTGGGAGGAATGTAAAAACAGACATTGACTGTATGTGGTTCCTCCTCCCAGATGTGATGGTTGCAGCAGTGGATGATATGTTTTTTATTGTCTTCTGTTCTGTTGATCTGCTTTGTGTTATGTTCTTGTCAGCACCATAAACCACACTGAACTGACACCCCCAACACAGCGTCTGCCAGTCAGCATCAGATGTTGATGGGACATTTGGGATGTAGGTTATAAGTTGAAACTATGCTACAATAATAACTTGCTGGAGGATGAAAAATATTATTCTGTTTTTGTCCCTCTATGTTCCTTTTTAAAGAACACATTCACTGCAGATTGCATTCATGTATTATTGCCAACCACTTCCCAAGGTATATACCACAAGCTTCCAGAAAGTAGTTCATTTTGGAACACAGTAAAAATCAATTAACAGAAACTTGCTTGATATAAGTAACACATCACATTTAGTTTGCAGATGTCACATTGTTAACTTAGTGGAACCTGCAAGGACACTGCAACATTCAAGATTGGACAGCTCACTGCTGACAAACATTGTGACCCATGTAAGAATCTGCTCAGAAGACAAACAGTTTTCTTTCAATATAATATTTGCTGACAGTCTGAAATCTCACTTGTTGGAACTTTATTATCAACATTAAAATCAGGGGTAATTAAACGCTGTCATAAAGATAGCAAATCAATCTAAAACAAATGGAATACTTGACTAATATGATTTGAAATCAATAAGTGCTAAATCACTAAGTACTAAAATGTACTAAAATACTAAAATGTCTATAATGTGGTATAAAGCAGCTTGACATAGTCCAACACCAGTGCTGTAGTGTTGTAAGGTATGTTGTCAGTATAATGGTAAATTATATCAGGTATCAGGTGGAATTTACACCATTAAAACACATTTAATTATTAAAATGTTGCGAAATAATGGTTCAGGAATATCGAGTTTATTTTGAAATGTGTCCGGAAGTTCTACTTTATTCCTTGCAATTCACCATGGTGAAAGAAAAAGAGTGAAATGCTTCTGTCCCACTTCCCTTAACATAGTGATCATAGAATATGTCATCACAACGGTAGATCTGGTTCATGAGGTGAAACAGTGCCCCCTCTCGGCTGCCAGTAGGTGAATAATGCGACAGTCAGGAGGAAGGTCTCCGCCTCAGCGGCCGCTGATTGACATTTCCCCGCACATCCAATCGTCTCCCTCATTTGCTGATATGGCAACAAGCTAAGTCAAGTCAGCCAGAATTAGTCATCCAATGATCGACAGCGTCGTGGCTTTACTTTCAAAATAAAAGTACAAAACAAGCAGTAAAGGCGTTATCTGTATGCACCTAGTTTTGACCTTTGGAGATAATTAAAGGATACTAAAAAAGAATATAAATATTGTGGCAACTCTGTCAGACTGTCAAGTGTCAGACTGTCCAACCAATACTGCACTACTTTGTTTCATTTCTTTTCATCTCATCTTTAATTCAACTATCCTGTCTATAGTGTATATGTTGTTCCCATATTTCTTATCATATTATCTTATCTTATTTTTTTCATATAATATTATCTTATCATATCTTATCATATTTCTTTTGATAATTTGTTAATACTTTTTAGCTTTGTTTAAATTGTTAATATTTATTTTTCCTCTAGTTAAATTAAAACTTTTTAGTCTTGTTTAAATTGTTAATAGTTTTATATTTCTTCTAGTTAAATTGTAAATACTTTTTATACTTGTTTATGTGGCTTATTTGCTATTTATCTACTCCATCCTCTTTGCTGCTGTGCACTGGAAACTTCCCCATTGTGGGACAGAAATATAGGGCAAATTTAAAATATTGTAATACAGACATATGAATTATTAAAGTAACACTCGCATAAATGACAGTAAAAAACACTCCAGGTTTGACAGAAAAACAGATATATGGTGATCATCTCTGTTACATATGTTGAAGAGGTAAAACAGCCTTCTGTTGTCAGGCTTCAGTAATTGGGAGTTTAAAGCCTTGCTCAAGAGCATCTCAATAGAGAGAAAACATTCACAGTCTGCTTCATGTGCTAAATAAAATAGTGATTGTGATAGAATTGCTGGGAAAAACATCATTTTCACTACACATTTGTATTTTACTTTGACGCTTTGAGCCGTGTTGACTTAACAGTGGTTTTATTTTTGAAAGCTCGGACCGGACGTGCTGCGCTCAGTGTGTGCGGTCTGCCGGTGTCGTGGTAACGAGGTACAGCTGTGCTGCTGGAGCAGACGCGGACAGGAGACCGAGCTGGACCGGACAGAGCGGACATGGCCACGCCGCCAGCCGAGTGAAGGATGGGCTCCGCGCTGTCGCAGCCATGGCCAGATCCACCAACAGAACCGCCGAGGACGGGGACTCACGGGTGAGCGCCCCCACGGAGCGCGGGGAGCAGCGGGACCTGGCCGAGCCCCGGGAGCTGTCTCTGGAGGAGGTGCTGAAGTCCTACGAGCAGCCCGTCAACGAGGAGCAGGCATGGGCGGTGTGCTACCAGTGCTGCAGCGGGCTCAGGGTGCCCCGCCCGCCGGCCGCCACAGCCAGCCGCGTGAAGGAGCCGTCCTCCATCCTGCTGTCCAGGGACGGGACCGTGTCCTTACAGCGGGAGGAACCGCGACACGACGGTAGGACAGCCTGTTTCTCATAGCACAAAACTCGAGTATGAAAAAGTCAATTCCAACAATGTGTCCATGCTGTGCAAAGTAAGTGAGCACTTTCAGTCTGACGAAACATTGTGTTTTGAATGTTAGGAGCCACTTTTCAATTCGGCCTAAAGGTATGTCCACAAATCACGCTCTTTTTTAGTAAAATGTCGACTTTTTTCAACTCTTCCGCCTGATTCCCGCTGCATTCTACCACTAAACTCATCCGCGGGAGGCTGCAGCCGAACACCGCAAACCAGTGTTCATGTAAAGAAATGTACTAAACTCCATCCTGCTTGGCTGACCACACCAGAGCCGAATTTAAGACTGTCTGCCAGAGTTTCATTAAAGGTGTGGAACTGCGTTTTATCTAGCAGCAGATCTCAACTAAATCAAGGCCACATGAAATTATGCGAATTTCATACGGAGTTTGGTGCACAGGACGCTGATAGGGGAGAAAGGGAAGCGTCCTGTCCCGTTTCTAACAACACAACACTTCCTGCCTGATCGACCTTCAACTAGATTATGTGATCCAGCTGTAGACCTGTGAGCTGTCCTCACACTATTGGAGCCTGTTGATTGGACGGATAAGTGTGTATTTTTGTCGCACTCATGATGACTTGTTATGCCGGTAAATGATTAATAATTCATAGAGCACAGCTTTAGGCCAGCACCCCCTCTTGCAAACACTGTTTTGTAGACTTCAAAGGGCGGATGGCACCCCAAAGGCTTTACGCACTCCTCTAGTTATTTCCCCCACTGAATTGAGCCTGTACCTGCATAATATCCTACTGGATGGGAGATATTTATGTCCTCATTGCGGACTGGGCCCGAGAAACCTGCTCCAGGAGTCTGAGACAACTTCAGGCCAAACTTCATTTAAGAAAGGCTTCATTTGGACTGTATGGTTCCAAGACTATGATTAACTTATGTATGTGCTTTGAGACTGTTGAGAGCCACTTTACAATCAATCACTTATTTGACCTGTTCACGCTGTTCGGTCAATGACTGCCATTATTTACAGAAAGTGATGTTTTATTTAAGTACAGCTTGAAGCGTTTTGCACCAACTGAGCTGAAATTCACCGATAAGGCCATAAAGCAACATACAGGCAGAATATTTCCTTATCCTTTTGCTAACTCCTTGCAAAGAGGTCAGAGAAGGCCGTAAAAATGTAAAAATCATTAGTGAGAAACGGAGAGAAAAGCAGGAATGTGAGTGATCAAATCTCGGTAAAAATGAATAGTCTCCGCTCTTGTTGACTATGTAACACGTTTTCAGAGCCAGATGCACAACCACAGACATGTGCTGTTGTTTCGCCTAGTAACAGCTGTGAAGCACCTGTTAAGGAATCTAAGAGGGGAGGTTTACAGGTTGTCTGCAGGCGATGCTTGCTGCATATTGCTTGGCAACAGGATGGCATCTATCTTAAACCACTGTCATTAAGTAATTGCAAAAAACATTCTTTGTTAAACTTAAAACCTGGGCTGGAACTTTAAAAGTACTCTCAGGGACCCATATCCCCTAAGAGTTTAGTTGATTTTTATTTTTTCATTTTCATATTAATGCCATTTGTATTCTAGTCAGTCAGACTACAGTGACTTTAAAGTGTTCCTCATTTTGCTGGAGACCCATTGAATCCCCCTTATGGACCACAGGGGGACACTGGAACTCCTTAAGATCCTGGTGAACTATTTGCCATTTGCCAGTCGCTGTGATCATTAGTTCTCAGCTCTCACTGTGGGGGATATTTAGCGCTTGTTAACAGAGTTGTTTATCCTTGTAGCCTTTGTTGGTTTGTGCTCCGCTGATCCATAAGTAAACACGATCCTTATATAAACAGATGCAAATCCCTTAACCAGCATGAAGTGGGTCTATTATATTGAGTCTGTCTACATTATTAATACATCTAGTCAGCTTTAGGACATTTTATATTCTTTAAGTGGCCGAATTCATCCCAAAACATCATGCCAGCTTTACACAGTTGAGCTATTGAGCTATAGGAACAATTAAAATCAAACAATAATCTGAGGTCCAAGCTTTATTATTAATGACTACTTTTATCATTTACTTTTATTGGCCACTTTTATTAACACTTGTACTACACACAGAGGCTAATTTAAGGTCACTAAAACCACAAGGCCTAATTTTATGTAATTAAAAATACAGTATAGCTTAGAACTGCTACATTTTTAAACGTTGGTGTTGTAAATTCAAATAGTACAAAGGTTTTTATACAACATGAAAATTTTGTCTTAACATAACCTCATAAAAGTAGATATGATGGATCCAGTTTTTGTATTGATGATATTAAGAATTTTCTTTGGACTACCCTCTTTTGTCTGTGACAAATTCTCTGCAAATAAAGTTACTTAATGACGGTTGGTGCTAAAGTTGTCAATACAAAGGCCCTGTCTGGGAATGTCCAAGAATGTGCTTGGTCTAGATAAACACACACTCAGTGGGACACTGAAATCAACGTGCACTTAGAGAGGGACCTGAACTCTTTTGTCTTAGATCTATAATATTTTCTAAACTATATACTAGAGATACTCAATTCTAGCCTGGGCCGTCTAAAATATCTTTTTATTTCCTGAAAATCTCCACTTCATCAGGTGGTACAACAGTCTGCAGAGGAGGAGGAAGTTCATATGAATCTAAATCTGAGCTGGGGCTGTAGCTGCTCTACGCAGCATTTTGATGTAAACATACACCTGATGTGTCAGCCTGAGTCATTAAGTGAGACTGCAACAGAGAAAGAGAGCTCATCCCCACTGACATGTTGCAGATTCTGTTTACCAAACTAAATTCTGGTGCCTGGTACAAACAGGAAGTGAAGAAATAAAACCTACAGTAGCAACAGTGAGCAACACCGCATCCACAAAAAGCTGGACTCACCAGTATTTTTCTCCCTTGGAATGAAACATGACAGACCGTCCCACTTGGTAAACATGTGTATGTATGCAGTTTACTGACGTCATTGGCATCAGCTGTTGCAGTGACTATCTGGCTGGCTCTCCGTTCAGAGAGAGCCTGAATCTGACCAGAACAGTCATACTGTAATACAGACCGAATCATAGTACTGCAGTGTGCTCATGTAAAGCAGAAATGTTATTTTCCCACTACAGATGTGTTCAGGGGCCAACAAGACATTACTTTGTTAGTTAATACTGAGTGATGCACAGTGTTTCAAGTGTCAAGTTCTTTATTGTCATATGCACAATTACAGTGATGCTATGAATGGCTCTTCTCAGTCTCCCTGAGACTGTATGTCTGAAAAGCATACCTACCTACAACAGTATTTTACTGCTGTAGGCAGCCTACTGAAATACAGCACCATGGTATGCAGGTGTATGGTCATGATGATGAAATGAATAAACTGTACACTAAAAAAAGTGATACTTTGGATAAACTTAAAAAAAATTGATGTAATTTGTTACAGATAAATTTATTAGTTTTCTCAAATTATATTTACGATTTAGTTGAAACCAAGGATTTTGATTCACTGTCAACCAAAAATATTACTTTTCTCCCCCAACACAAAGATTTACATTAACCCAAAGTAAAAAGATAACTTGTTATAGGTAATTTTTCACTTTGATATAACCTAATTTTTTCAATTTGGAAAAATCTAAGATTTACAGTTACATCCAAGTAAAGTTTTTACTTTGAAACAAACAAATTAAATTGCTGTAATTTTGTTACATGCAATTAGATTAGTTTCTCTCAAATTACATTTATGATTTGGTTGAAACCATAAATTTTGATTTGATGTCAATCAAAATTTTAATTTTCCCCAAGGCAAAAATTTACATTCACACAAATCACAAAGATTATTTGTATCAAAGACCATACACCACTTTTTTCACGTTGTTTCAAATTAATTTTTTCATTTCGGAAAAACCTAACAGAAACCTAACAAACTGCAACAGAACAAAATTTTGTTCTGTTGCAGTTTGTAGTATAATGTACATTATAATGTACATGTAAAACATAACCTGTGTTACTGCAAACTTGGTAGTAGTGGGGGACTGATATCGTGCTCTCCCCTGATTTTATTTTCCCGAATTTTCTCAATGGGGGATCAATAAAGAATGATCTTATCTTTATTATTGCAATGTAGTGTAAATAATTACAGTTTGAAATCAACTGATTGCATTACAGTTAATAATCCCAGTAACAGACCAGTACCAGAGTTTGATGGAGTGTTGATACCAGTTTGATAGGCATGTGCCAGTTTAGCACAAGGGACGTGGGTGTGGGGAGGTTGTGTGTTCCTAGCTCACTTGCTAACATTAGACATGGGAGCGAATAATAGGTGATGTGTATTTGATTACTGTTTTCAAGTAATGTTCTCAACACGATCACATTATTTCCTTGTCATGATGATTATTATTGTTGTTCTTTTGCACTATTGTTGTTTGTCTTTTTACTTAGACTATAATTTTACACTAAAAGTTTACTGTTGCACCCTGGGCCCTTTGTATGTGTTACAGATATTGCAGAATTGACAATAAAGCTACCTTGAACCTCGATATTAGCATTTTAATTAGGAGACCAAATGAATGTTCATTTTGCCAGTAAACAACTAGTTTATGGCTTTAAAACCAAAATCCGGCCATAAATCTCCATAAAGCTGAGTCAGATACTAATTTTCTGTGGGTTTCTACAAGTGATGACTTTTCGTTTTACACATCGTAATTTCATCTATTGCTAATATAAAAAATATTGATTAGTGCAGATTTAAGGGTATGAAAACAACAACAAATTAATTATGATGATGATATTGTCTTTTGATGAAATAAGTCTTTTCTTAAAATATGTCAAATTATTATTAGTTCATCACCATGAGAAATAGCCAGAAAACCCATTTTCCTATCAAAAACCTATTTTCTTAGGTTGATAAGATTTACTTTTTCGTCCACTTGGGGAAACTTTTCGTGGGCTCAGCATCACTGCACCACAGAAAGACAGCATCCTTAAAGTCATTCAAACATAAAGTACATAAAATAGCCAACATTCAACAATAAAGAGTGAGTGGAATAGAAGTGAAGAGACTGATTCTTTCTGTTAAAGTTGGTAACTAGGCCTAGCCTTCATGATTTTCAGTACAATTTGTGATTTATTTATAAAAGGACCCAAAGTTCTCAAATATGAGTTGGTATCTAACAAAAAGCTGTAGAAGAACTTTTCCTGAATAAAATGTGGCAAATGTATTAGTTGGAGGAACTATGGCACCAAAGAATAAGTAGATAAGTTTTGGGTAGTTGACAGTTTTAAGTACTTGTGCTACAGATGAATGGAACCCAAATGGAAACACAATACTTTCTTGTAAAACTGGGCATTGGGACTTTTTGGTTTGTCTCATCCCCCCTGCAAGTGCAGCATTGTCCTTATGTGAGTCAGGATCACTTTAATGGAAGTGTACCTTCAGCCTCATTCATAGATTTATGCCTAAGTGGGTATAATGGAAATCTTATTGTCCCTCGTAAAAACTGATCTGCTCTGCAGCTGCAATGTCCCGTATTCCAAAGTGCTCACATGGAGATGGTGTTGGTACAGTATGAGGTGCTGAAAAGCTCCTAACTTGTCATCTATTAAACTTTGGATACTGTCCTGCATCGACTGGGCTGCATCCTAATCCGTAAACAATACACAGATGGGATGAGGCAGGAAATTTCACAGAACTCTAGATGTCTACTAATTCCTCAGTTTAAGATGAAGCTCCTCCCAGTTTGTGTTTGAAGGCTGCTGAAAGACGGTGCAGGACAACGCTAAAGGGTGAGGTTAACAGTGATTCACTGAGTGTACGTGAGGTCAGCATGAAGTCGAAGTCTAGTTACATATTGCTCCTGTCAGATAAAAAGCTTGCATCACCCACATGTCAAGTCTTTGTTGAGAACTAGGTCTGAATGCTTTCCACTTTTTTTTAAATTTAATGAGCAAAATTACTTGCACACACATATAGATAAACAGTTGTTGGAGGTGGGTCGGCAAAAGAGAACAAAACACTCCAGCCAACTGTATTGCTCTGATTGCAAATGAAAGTTTAGAAATATACTTGGTTACCACTACTTGTTGTTTCTCCCCTTGCTTATTGCTCTCCTGCAATAAATGCACTCCTTATGATTTGAAAAATGTGCAAAGGTCAACTTTGACTTGAAATGTAGGTGAAGGCGCAAGTTCTACAGCCTCCTAAACTTGACGTGTACGTAGAGATAAAGGTAATTTCAGGTGACAGCTGTAAATGAAGATGTTCAGTTCCTGCTTTTCTATTTGATCTTCCTTTTTTCTTTCTGCTCTTTCCGTCTCTCTTTATCAGTTATAACTAGCACTGCTATTCCCAACCCAGTTTTCCCCCTCTGTCGCTTTGTGATTTCTTTGAATTTGGTCTCTCAGACCTTATTACCATGGCAACAGATGGCAAAGTCCTTCTTGGGAGTGCATGTGCTAGCATTCTTGTGTTAGCGTGCATGTGTTAATGTGCATGTGTCTGTGAGTATATGTGTAGGGGGGTTGTGGGGATCAGGATTTTGAGGACAAAATATCTCATAATCTATGTATAAACTATATATGACTTAAAGCTAACAAGAGGGAACACTTGGGTGTGGTGGGAAGGGACAGTCAGACAACTCACAAACCATGATCAAATATTTGATCCGAGGATCGTTGACAGATTGTCTGTGTTTACACTAAACTTCGTACAGACTGAAACATCTCTACTGCTTTTGGATGGATGACCATGAAATGTGGTAAGTTCTCTCAGTATCAATTATAACCAAAAATCTAACACCATCATCAGGTCAAAATTTGAATTTATCCAGTACTTTATGACCAAATACAATAGAACTAATGAGGTTCCCAGCAGCCTCCACTGTACTTTGTGGCTGTGTCAGAAATCATTCACTCATTCACTATTCCATGTATAAAAACCATCAACAGGGTACTATATCCTTTTGTTTCATCACTGAGAGACACGATGTCTCACAACTGTAACTTTCATTTTCATATTTATGAAATATGACATGGTAGAATTGTAGCTAAAAGTTTTTGATCCTTTAGGAGAATTTTTGAGGCCACACTCAAAATTCAGACACTAATAATAAAATGGCGAGAAGCAACATAGTTCACTATATAGCAAGTAGGGAGGTTTTTTTTTTTTACTCCATTTAATACTAGTTAGCGGAATTAATACATTGACAGGCTATGATGACCATGGTAGACATTACACCGTTTAACTTCATGTTTGTTATCATTGTCCTTGAAAGCATGTTGCCATGATGTTGATTGGCATTTAATTTCACAAAGTCATTTGCATGGCTGTCGACTAGTAGTCTTGTTTCTACTTACTGCTAGTAGTAATTTGCCATGCTGATAATTGGTATTGAGTGTGTTAGCATGACAACAACTATAGGACACGACAACAAACTTTAGACCTCCGCTTTAATACATTACATGTATCTTAATGGATACATGTAGTATGAAGTATCCTGTTAACATTTATTTAAGTTCATAATCTAAACCTTTGAAATTGCTGTGTACCTGGATAAAACAGCCCTCAAATTGAAAATGGCTTGTGTTCCTAAATGTGAGCTTGAGGTCTCTTTCAAGTGTTTTCCTCACAGACTCTTTTGTGTTCACTGACCTGTAACTGTGGGAAACTGGCAGAGGTATCACTGGTTACACTACGTGACCCTGGCTGTGCATTATTTGAACCTGTCTGACAGGTTTGCAGGGGTTCATGTAATCCAGCGCCCGTGGGGGGGGGGGGCATCATAATGGGGAGTTTCCTCGCTCTCCTTCAGTGTCGGTTGCTGCCTTTTGTTTGCAGACTGAGGCAGTGCTGTGTTCACTAGGGATGGGCGAGATGGCCTTAAAATGATATCACAGTGTTTCAGGGTATTTCTGCAATAATGATATTCTTGATGAGATGTCGAAATACAGAGTTCAAACTGCCAAAGATTCTGCGATGCTGTGCTGAGCTGATTTAGTTTGTCTGCTTGGTTTAGAACTCACAGCTGTTGAGCTCTCCTCATGGGGATTTAGGTTCTTCACATACTCAACCAGGGGCCCCCTTTTGTTGTTATAGTCTTCTTGCAGTTCTTACATATTACAGTGGTTTACTGTACATCTTTTGTAACCAAACCACTTCCATTCTACCATAGTCACTGCCCTTTTTGGAACTAACTCCTCCATCATGGATAGTCTTTACAGTAGTGGTTTAGTGGATAAGGAAACGCAGAGACCAATTACATGTGAGTTAAACCATTCCACATGACACCACTCAGCCAATCAAGTCTGCGCATTGCAGGCGGGAAATATTGCGACTCTGCAGTGCAGACAGATGAGAAAGTTAGAGGCAAGTTACTTATGAAGACATGGTAGAAAGAAAAAGAAAGATAGCGATACATGTAGAAAATCAAAGGGAGAGATACAGACGACTGAGCAGGAGAAAGTTAAGGAAAAAGACGAGAGATAAGGAGAAAGTTGAGAAAAATAAGGAACAAATGACGCTCTCCAAATAAAAAAAATGGACAGCAAAAATAGAGCATTTAATCCGGAATGGACAGACTCATTTCAGAAACTTTATTTTATTTTTGTGAAGTTAAGAGCTATGTTTGAGCATGCACAATTTTCACATTGTATTTATTTTCTCTTATTTTGAAATGCAGCCATTTTTTATTTAGTAAATGAGGAAACAGTAGTCAACACAGCAGTCTTACATCTGTTCAGTTCTATGTTAGGTGACAATAAATATTGTCAAAAAGTTTTTTAAATAGTCCTGAATTCATTTGATTTGACAGTCAGATATCGAATACCTGCAGATGTTGATACAACTACTAGGCTACTTAAATATATATCACATTAAATAGTTAGACATTATGATCTTCTGGATCTTTGCTTCAAGATATTTTCTCCAACCGGACCTCTTTAAATTTTAGTTGAATACCCCTGCAATATGTTCTATACACCCCTGCTGTTCACATGGGGAACAGAGTGATGCTTTGTTTGTCTTGAGGTTCATGTCCTGCTCTCAGCACTTTGTTGTTGACAGGGGAGGATGCAGTGGCAGGCTGACATGCCCCCCTTCACCGCGTCCACACCTACACTCCCTGTTTCCCATCTTTTTTCTGCTGATCTCTCTCGTCTCTCTCTCACTCCTTTCATCTTTCTCTTCCCTGACGTTTCCACGGGTTCTCTCTCTCTCTGTCTTTGTCTTCGTCTGCTTCTCTTGTCTGTCCAGTCTCCTGTTTCTCTGCAGTGCGAGCTGCTGATCGAGGAGTTTCTGGCCTCTCGGGTGTCATTACTGACATCCGAGCTGGGAGAAAGAGCTTTTTTACTCTCTCTCTCTCTCTCTCTCACACACACACACACACACACACACACACTCACACAGACACGTCAAACCTGGCTGCAACACAATAATGCATGGCCAAGTTATGACTGTGGGACATGTGGAGCAACACATTTGATTTAATGAGTAGAAGATTGAAAACAGGCTGACTTAGTTTTTATTATTGCTGTAAAGTTCAAAGCATGATTGTCAGTGACACACATATTAGATTTTCTTCCTGGAAGCATTCCTGATTTTTGTTTATATCTGCCTGGCAATTCAGGTAATATCTTCATGTATCTCTAACAAATCCAATTTAATTTTCATTTACAGCTGTCACATTTAGTTAAGCATAAATCTTTCTTCTTACAATAACTTAGTGAGTGTCAGCTGCTAGTAAAAGGCTTTATTTTAGAGAGGTACCTGGCTTACTCTTCTCTGTTATTGTGGTTGTCCAAATGCTCACATTCATTTGAAACAGATAAAAAAAAATCTAATTTTAACAAGGCTTTAGCTGCTATTGAAATACAACCTTCTCATTAAAATATGGATTAACATTTTTAAAAGTGTCATAGAATAATAAAAAGTAAAATTGGAGGCACACCAATTAGAGAAGAAAAATAGCACACTAACGTCAAAAGAAAACAAATGCATTTGGATTTTTGCAAAAACATATCAACAGTTCTGTAACTGTCCAAAGCTTGGACGCAGAGTGCAATTAGGACAGTATCCCCTTACTAGTGAAAATGAATAGAAGGACAGTCCCATTTTAAAACCATTCACCGTTTATAACCTCATATGAACATCGTAAGTCTTCAGAGTTGCTTTTTATGCTGTTCAGAAACGAACAAACGAGAATTAAGCCCAGAGTTTTGGCAGAAATATCAGATTTAGAAATGAACATTTCAATGAATAAAAAGTACACAATCACCCACAACTGTCCTTTTAGGTAAGGTTTGTGTGTCTCAGGTCCTAATTGGTTTTGTGTCTTCTCCTTTGTCTCTTCAGATGACAGTGATGAACCTCCTCTTCCACCCGCTACAGAGCGTCAGGTAAGAACACAAAAAGACATAAATCACTTCTGTTTAAATGGTGAATGATATATTTACTAACTAAATGATAGTAAAAATGCATTTCATTGGAGAATTTATTAGGTATCAGCAATTACAAGAACTTTTGTGAATTTTAGTAGAACCCTATTTTCCAACATGGAACAGTGTTTTTGCAATAAAATCTTGACAGTTTCTAAAGGCATCTCAGTCATCCCCCTTCCTCCTCTTGGAATGTTGTAAATTTCAGTACATTCAATGAGTTTGAAAACTTAAGGTCTTAGCTATCTCTCATGTGCTGAGGGTGAGGAGAGACTGGTTAGAAAGCAAATTACTGTCAACTACTGCCAGTACTCCAAAAACTGTATATGAAATGCCCACATCTTCAGCACCCGTCAGTCTTGCCCACTGAGATGCCCCACAAAGAGTTTTTTTCTGTCAAACTTAGTGAATGTTTTGTCTGAGTGGATTAGTTTGCATCCATTTGGGTGTTTGCTTGTAGTTTTACACACTTCGTATGGGAAATGTTTTTGGTAAAGGACAACTTATTTACTCCTGTCTCCTCATCCATCCCTCTAGCTGGTCCAGTCGCTGGGTGTGGCCATCTACCGAGCTCTGGACTGGGGGCTGGATGACAGTGAAGAGCGTGAGCTCAGCCCGCAGCTGGAGCGCCTCATCGAGCGCATGGCAGGAGGGGACCAAGGTGGAGAGGGAGACAGCACCGCCGGGAATGCTACAACAGATGAGGGGTACAGTGGCCAAGAGGAGGAGGAGGAAGAGGAGGAGCAGGAGGGAGTAATACAGCCGGTGTGTACATTCCGCCAGGTGATGGCGCTGTGTGCGTCTCGGCTGGCCAACCCCAGCTTGGCTCCAGACCACTACCAGGCTGTCTGCAGGGCTCTGTTTGTAGAGACTCTGGAGCTACAGACCTTCCTTATCAAGATCAGAGACGCTAAGGAGGTACGTTAGGTTGTCATGTCAATATGACGGTAAACCTTTAAAAAAGAACACCTGTTTACACAACAACGTAGCTGAGAAGGTTTGGGGGATAAATCAAGACAAATAGATCTGTGACCTGCCTCAGCTTCAAGTGACCTACATCTCACTGTGTGTGTGCCATAGACTGTATAAAATATGGACGTAGTGTCCATGACGTCACCCATAGGTTTCTGAAGAGCAAAAATGAAGCAAATCGTAGTGCGTAGCCATCTTGGTAGCCTACCTCCGGTTACTCCAAATATGGACAAAGAGGTGGAGCGAGGGCGGAGCTGAGGCGGGTCGAATGAACGCTATTGGCTGAAAAAAGCCGCTTTATTCGAAATAATCAAACTAGCTACGGCTAACCAGCTAGGTTAAATGCTAAATATTGTTGCTAGCCGGCTAACCCCACGACGATCTCTTTCCCAAACTCACTGACTAGAATTAGCCAGGGTGTCGCCCTTTAGACCGTCAGTGGCTAGTTGTCAATCAAGTGGCGCCACTTAGATTGACAGCTATGAATTGTGCATAATGATGTATGCTGTATATTTTAAACGAACGCCTTATAAAAAAAATTCGCCCCCCCCCAGAGTTGTCATGGAGTAGAAAAACAGCTTATGAGACTAGAGCCATGTTTTGAACCAGGCTGTAAATATGTTTTTTTTCTGTGGTAAAATCGGACATTTTAACATGGGGCTCAAATGTAATTGACTCCCTTCTGCAGCCTGCTCTAGCGGTTATTCGAGGAACTGCGGCTTTTTTGCACTTCCGCATTGGCTTCATTTTTTGCCTTCAGGATTTTGAGGTGCAGCACAAAAAGTCCAGTAGAGAGTAATAGTTTTATTAAGAGCTGTTTAAAGTGTCCTTCAACAATGAAACTAAAATTAAATGTTTCACAGTGGTTCAGTAATTTGTTCAGTTATCATTGGGTTAGGCTGACGTATTCCCATTTATTACAACTTGGATTTTATATATTTATTTTGTAATATTTTATTTTACTATTACTATTGTTTTTATATATTTGGCTATGCTTCCATCAGTTTTTATAGTATTGTTTTCACCAAGTTAAAGGTACCCTGGTTGTTTACAGACTGTCTGATCATCTGTCTGCTCATGTGTAGCAATGTTGCTGAGTTCCAACATATCACAGGGGTGTCGTTTACCACTGAACAAACATACAGGTTAGCCAGTCTCACTTTGAATGGAAAATGATGGCAAATAGTAAACTTACTCAAACTGTAAACATCCATCACAGTTCAGAGACCGACTTCCTGCTTCAAATTTGATCCACTGAACTTGCAGTAGTTGCATATCCACATGGTTTTCCATATGGATTATATGTGACATTTCAGGTCTCTCTTTTGTTTGTACCTAGGTTGAGTCTTTCAGCTTAAAGCCACTATGTGAATAATTAGATTTTTTTTCTGACTTTGGTGCCCCCAAGTGGTCTTATCATTAGCACAGAAACTGTTGCAGACACCAATGTGTGCTGATACCCCCGACCAATCAGATTCAGGGACACATGCTAAAAGCACTTTGGGGGTTTAATATGACAACATTGCAGACTACTGAATATAACCCCTTCAGATATTGCACTGTGTGGCAGACAAACCAGTGTTTGAAATGTCATCCTGGTCACTGTTGAAACTTGCACCATGTTTCTCTTGCTTTTTGTTACACAGATGCTGAAGAAGATCACAAAGGAGGAAGCTGTGGAAGACAGGTCGACAGCTGAGCTGGATGCACTGAAACACAGAGACTGGGTGAGGCCAAGTGTGACAGCTAGGACAATGCAACAGTGTGTTCAATGAAGGAGGCAGTGTTGTTGTGTTGACACATGCAGATGTGTGTGTTGCTGTGTGTTTCCATTGCAGGCGCGTCTGTGGGTGCAGCTGATGAAGGAGCTCAGGCAGGGAGTGAAGCTGAAGAAGGTGCAGGAGCAGCCTTTCAACCCACTGCCCACCGAGTTCAGCCTCACGCCCTTTGAGATGCTGATGCAGGACATACGAGCGCGCAAGTTCCAGCTACGCAAAGTCATGGTAGGAGACAAGATTTTTAAAATCCAGCCAAGCATTGGATATCATATTAAAATGGAGAAATGAAAGCAGTTAAACTGTTACTTGAAGAATTCAAGATTAGAGCAGTTGAAATGTCAGTTGAACTATATATATAAAGTAGGGATGCACCGAAATGAAAATTCTTGGCCTAAACCGAAAACCGAAAATGAAGAAACCAAGGCCGAAAACCGAAACACCGAAATAAATTATTATGCCAATTATTACCATTGCATTCGTGGCTATGACTGTGTACTAACCTCACTAAAATCAAGGCATTGCAATTGCATAAATTAATATTAATGCTTCAAAGAATAAATCAATTGCAAAATTATGAAAATATTTATTAACACTGACATTAAAACTAGCTATTAGCTATTCGTGGGTCTTTCTCAGATATAATGAAATGCATCCACACCGCAGACATGTTGGCAACTATCCAGACGTGCGCGTGCCGGTAGGGTTGCCAAACATCTCGAAAAATACGGAATTGTGCTTTATTTGAAAATTAAATGTTGCGTCCTCTTTTGAACTAATACGGGACGCGATTTGTCCCGTATTTAATAAATGTCCCACACACATGTCTGTCACAAACACATTTCAACACTAAATGTAACAATAATGAACTAAATAAAACACAGGAAAGATTAAGGCCAGCTAAATCTGTGTGCCGGGGCCGTATTTTAAAAATGGCTAGAGGCGGCAACCGCCCGTGGTGGGCGTGTTTTTTCTTCGTCATCACAACGTCTTGTTTCGGCCATGTTGTTTCGGTGACAAAAGTCTTTCGGCTGAAAACCGAAAATGCACTTTTGAGCCAGTTTCGGTCGAAAATTTTCGGTGGCCGAATTTTCGGTGCATCCCTAATATAAAGTCCATTTGTAGATTAAGCTTGGAAGATAATGGAAGTATGCGCACAGTAAATTGCTGCAGTGTCAGTTGACTTAAAATCCTCAAAAGCAGTTGAAGTGTCAGTAGATGTGTTAACTGCTGAAAACAGATAAATGAAGCCATCACAGATCTTGAGGAATTAATACTGTATCATGAGATCCTTCTTTCTTCTATCAAATCTTTACCCTGCAAGAAGATGCTGATGAAAACACTTGTCTTGGTGTGAGGACTGAGGGCAGACAGCAATGAGACTGTGACGTCGAAGCCACTAGCTTCCACTTTTTTAGGCAGTCCTTTGCACCATATACTGCACGGGAAGAAAAGGTCATGAACCAGGCATACATGTGGCTCCTTGAGGGCTTCTCCACAGGCAGATCCATAATTCAGCCTCAGAACAGAAATATTAATGAAGGCTTGTCTCAGCCTTCTGTTGTTCTGGCAGCAGTTGCACAAAAATGCCTCAGCCATCTCTGCAGCTCCTCTCGGCTCGAGGAAGTATTTCAGCGTCTTTCAGCTCTCTGTTTTGGTTTTATGGGCTGCAACAGAACTATTTTGGTTCATTTTCATAGCTTTTATCAACTGTCTCCAGCAGTAGCAGGTAGCTCTGATAAACCCACTGTACACTAACTGCTCAGCACTAAATGACAGACAAGGCCAGCAACCAGCTGGTGGACATTTAGCAGCTAAAGAGACAGATGTTTTTTCAAGTTTCAAGTGAAAAACAAGAGTATTGGCTTTTTCAGGTGGATCGAAATGCAACTCCAAATGTATGCTAATGTTTTTGTGGGATGTGTCAGTAGGTAAATAGGCTAACATGTTTGCCATATCAGCTTTATCAGACCATACTACAACAGTGTTGTGTAAACACATTGTTGCATTGTCCCAGTGTGACCAAAAATCGATTACTGCAGCTTTAACATTCTGACTATGGTAAACTCATGATGTACTTATTTCTCTCATAATAATGTCAAGAGCTAAATGTGGGTGCATCTTACTGTATAATGCTCATACACAGTTCTACAGTTGGTGTTTCTTGTCTTACCCAGGTGGATGGTGACATTCCTACCAGAGTGAAGAGAAATGCCCATGAATTCATCCTGGATTTCATCAGATCAAGACCTCCACTTAAGCCAGTGAGAGTGTTTCAATTTTGGAATTTGTTAAGTTAAAATAATAAGAATAACTTGTTCTGTGATTTGATGCTTCACAGTTACACCAGTTTATCAGGCTTCATTAAATAGAAGTGCATTATCCTATACTGTATATACATATTTCGTCATCTATTTTAGATTGCCCACAATTTTTGGATGTGTTCTAATTACTTGTCCTCATTAGGTTTCAGAGCGCAACCTCCCCCCTCCTCCCCCGCAGCAGCAGTCCCTCCATGACCAGGTCCTGGCTGAGATCAAGCAGGAGAGAAAGCTCAGGCCTGTGGTCGCACCCAGCTCCAGACGTAAGGCGACAATTGATCACCACTGCTTTTTTCTTCTTTGTTTGTCCCACCCTAACTGAATTAAAGCCTCTCACCACCAGGTCAAATTAAGATTTAAGTATTAGATACACAGCATCATAAATTTCTGTCTTTTTTTAAACACAAAATTTTATTTGATAAGGATAAAAGTCTGTTTTTCTTTTGACCTTTGGCACTTTGCTGAATCAAAAGCAGTATCCATGAATAACAGTTGGATGGTGTCTGGGGAGAGCATTATGGTGATATAAAGTGAAGTGACAAATAGTCTGGTGGCTGCTCTTGACAACACAATTCATTTGTATTTGTCTCTGAGCTGCCTATTTAAAGTGATTGTATGACTTTCAGTGTGACTCTTGTTATCCTCTTGTTGTGCTGAAGAAAGTACATGTTCCACTGAAGGTGAATGGGCCACCCACTCTGCTAAATAATAACTCCAGGGCTGACGCAGTAGTCTGCACACTCTGTACTGTAGCCTGTGAGGGTCACACTCCAGCTATGTCCTGCTTAAGTCTGTATGCTGTAGTGTGTAACAAGAGCATTTTCCCATTTAGAGCTGCAGTACATGTGGAGGTGGAATTACATTTCATAGATATTGACCAGCTATTTACAGACCAAGGTCATGTGCTGTGTGGGCCATTGATAATGAAGTCTTAGCAGAGAGAAATCAAACTGCTTTGTTAAAAATTGCAAAGGGTAATTTGTGAAAAATTGGATGCATATTCCCGGAAGTTGATAGCTAACATTATTATGACTGCAACAAGTATAGTAGTCTGCGTCTTCAGTAAAAGGACCTGATTTCAACCCTTCCTTTAAGTAAACCTCAAACTTGCCCATGAGGAAGGCACTGAATCCTTAACAGCTGTTTTCTAGTCTGTAGTGGTAAAACAAAACAACTGACTAGAATTCCAGTCAATTGGATAATTTGAACTTTTAAAATGCTTGACCTAATTGGAATTTAAACATACATTGTGTGGCATTTTAAAGCAATATACTGCATCATTGTCAATGATAAAACCGACCCTAACGCTTGAATTAATACAGGAAACAAATAAAAATAAAATAGTTGGACTGATTGTTATGATCAATCCCAGGATGGTGATCACGGCGACATTTTCTCAAAACTGAAACCACATGTCTGCCGGTGACTTACTGTCTCTTCTCCCCTCCTCATCAATTTATACCATCACTTTCCCTTTAGCTCTGTTTTGGTCTCCACCGACTCTTGAGGGAAATATCTGGCTCTCTAGCTACTAAATACTCTTGTATATCCATCATCTAGTCGCTAACTTTGTCTGTTGGCTGTTTAGTGCTGGGCAGGTGAGACTGAACCAAAACAGTGTGGGCTGTAAAACCAAAACAATTAGCTGAAAGATGCTATAAAACCTGGTGGAACTGGGTGCTGTGGTGAGAGTCAGGCAATAATTTTCTGTGGGTTTGTCCCTATTAGTAACCTCTGTCATGTCATCCATAGTCATTTGACCCATTGTTAATATTAAAATGATTGACAGCACACCCTCTTTCTGCTTTATGCGATTAAACAGTTAAGCAAATACGAATCATTGACTCACAGTAATATAATAAGGGGACTGCCGTTGCTCTCTATGTTGGAAATGCATGTTGTTTTACACTCATGTCTCAATAAGTGAGGCCTTGAGTTGTTGATGCTAAAATGCTCCACAGAGTACATCTCAAAATCACTGCCCTCTGATCTCAGTGCTTCTGACTTATTTGTTCCCCTACTGTGTTTGTGCTTTCTCTTCCCTCAGCATTTGGCTCTCTGCCCTGTCTGGCTCAGACTTGTCCTTGTAACGTCAAATCTACTTCGTGCATTGACCTGTCCGTGTCGGAAGCCGGGTTCCGACCGTCGTCCCGTCCTCGCATTCTGCTCAAGGCTCCGACTCTTGCAGAGATGGAGGAGATGAACATATTCGAGGTGGGTCCAGGCAGGGGTTCAGACTCTCTCTCTCTCTTCGGGCTGACTCATGTTCTTCACAGCTGAAGTGGGTTAAGATGCCTCTGAGCATTTGCAGGACAGCACACATTGTAATCTGAAACAATGATTGAGATAAAGCCTCGTCTGTTTTCTACAGAGACTCAACAACTTGGGAAATCCTATCTTTTTCACCCTCTCTTGTTGTGTTACAACTGTCAAAACTTGACAGTGTGTTTTTCCCTCTATGGCCCAAAGGGGGAGCTAGCTGCAGGTCAAAACTAACTTGTGCTTCATCCCGGGGGAAAGACATGTTTACTGTTGCAGTCGTACCTTCTGCTTCATTTTTCATTTGAATTCTTTTCTCATTTTCATGGACTGTGTGTAAGCCAAATTTAGGCTAGAAAAGGTGGCATGGGTACGGCTAATCTTCCCTCACAGGAGTTTAAGCCTCCTTTGTTGGCGCTGGCAGGCTCCTTATATCTAGTAGTAATGTCTGTGGTCTGATGACAGAGGTGAAAAGTGACTAAGTACATTTACTATATTATTTTAGTATTTCCAATTTCTTCTATTCTACTGCATTACATAGACAATTATTGTACTTTTTAGTCCATTACATTTATTTGATAACTGTAGTTACTAGTTACTTTGCAGATTCAGATTATTAATACAAAGTACAAGTACAATCAACCAGTAAGCAATAATGTGATCTACACTTTGATGCAATAATAATCATAATGTTGTAATATAATATACATCATTCTGCGTGATTCTGCCTATTGAGTACCTTTACTTTTGGTGCTTTATGTATATTTTGATGCCAGTACCTGCCATATGTACTTTTACTTCAGTGAAATTTTGAATGCATGGCTTTTACTTGTAAAAAAGTAGTTGCTATTTTTAATTTAGTAAAATATCTGAGTACTTCCTTCACCACTGCAGGACAGACTTTTCCTACATACTATGATGTAATATTAGAGTTCAAGTCCACAAACATTTCTTGGGGGAGCAGATGCTAAATAATGGGTTTTAGATGTTGCCCTATTTCAGTTGAACAGTAAAAGGTGTAAAGTATTAAGGTGTAAAATGATCTTGTTTAGCACATGTACCAGAGCAATACTGACGGTTTTCCCTGAGGGCTGTTTTGCATTTCTGTATTTGTCAAGGTGATTTGATGTGTTTTGAGGCTGCTGAAGTGAACTCAGCAAATCCAGGTAAAACTTGATTTAATGAAGTTAGAAAACTCCTATTTTCGCTTTCTGCTTTGGTGTGATCTATGAGCTCTCCATGACTGGGTCTGCATATTGAGTGTGCCCAAATGGAAACATTGAGGAAAAAAGCCCCCAAATGACAACAACATAAAAATTCAATTCCAGTCTTGAGGAGCGATTCATAAATCATTAGATTACCATGCTTGTTATTAAGAAATTCTGTTTCATAAAAGCAGTTTAAACAGGTTTGAGGTTTGTTGAGTTTTCTTGTCAACACACAAAAATTCTGTTAACATTCATCGTTACTCAGAAAAGGTTTTTAAATATTGTAGATCCTTGTGCACACGATAAATAAAAAAGGGACCCAGTGTTTCAGCCTCATAGTGTTTCTAGAGGTCTAAAACTAAACAGGGAACCTTTAGGTTACCATGCAAACTTATCCATCTAGACTACCCTGGTCCTAGTCAGGCTAGTGTTCAGGCTTTTCATAACTGACTGACTGAACAGTCACTGTTAGAAAGAGGTTCCTCTCCAAAGACTCCTTTTTACTGCTGCACTGTGAATATCAGTCTGTTTGAAGTTCAGGTAAAATTTACATTGACATTGACACTTGAATGTGTCATTAAAACCTGAGGTCATATTTTTTCATATAAGTCATATTGTAATACTAGAAAAGCACTCGGAGAGCGCAGACCTCCGCCAGGCAGCACAGTTCCCCCAGCCTAATGTGACTTACACCCCAAAATATTAGCCTACCTTGGATTTATCTATATCAATGGATTCCTGGACCATAAAACAGACTCTTAGCAACTGGAATCACATTGATATCATTTTTAGTTTAATAGTTATACCCGAAAATCCACATTTCCGTAATGGCGGTTTTCCGGATCACCTCCAAAATGTAATCATTTGTTCCTTGTCCCAGAAAGGACATTTCCTGAAAATTTCATCAAAATCTGTCCATAACTTTTTGAGTTATATTGCAAACTAACAGACAAACAAACAAACAGACAAAACAACGCCGGCAATAACATAACCTCCTTGGCAGAGGTAATAAGTCTCTGCACCATGCACCATTCAATATATGTGCCTTTAAATGCACTAGTAAAGGTGATAAACAACTTGTTGGAGCTCACTGCTGACCAACAGAATGCTGCCAAAAGTTCTTTTATGCGTGGTTTCAGTGCAATATTTTCCCATATGTTTAATATGTGTTGCTTTGTGGCCATGAACGTTACAGTGTCTGTAGTTTTCACTGTGAATTGTTGTGACCAGCTGCTAAGGGATAGATTACTTTCCAGGTTCCTGTTATTTATACTTGAAAGTTATTGAATGCCATGTCATGTTCATATGACTCATATGGGCATTATGCCGTGATGTCAGCAGAGAAGAGGAACACACTGTCTGAGCTTACTGCTGCTCTCTGTAGATGTGACTTGTGCTTGATGTCAATTAACTAGATTAAACTTAGACCAGTCAAAGCTCTAAGTTGGCTCTATGACACAGTTTAAATTAGGTTTGACTTGTTAGGTTCATTCACAACAAGCTTTTCATAGCTCAGTCAAACCATATTGTTACATTAGCTAGATGACATTTCTCCAGGTGCACATTCTTATCACATGTTGCCTTCAGTACTTTGCTTCACCTTTTCTTTATTTCCCTCCCCCAACCCCTCCTATAACTGTGCCCCCTTCCTTACCTCTACTGTCCCTGCCCCATGTCCTCTCACTCACCTCACCTTCACCTTGTTATCCCCACCCTTCCAACCCTCCCCCTCCTTCTCCAACCTACTCTCCCACCTCCTGCAGGAAGAGGATTCCCCAGACAACGGGGAGCTGAGGAGGGCAGAGAGCTCCCCCACCCCTCTGAAAAGAGACCGCTCCTTCTCAGAGCACGACCTGGCCTTGCTCCGTGGTGAGATGCTTCCTTCATTCTCCGAGGCGGCCCAGCTGGGCGGGGCGGACAGGTTGAGGGGTGAGAGGCCTCGGTCCAGGACACTGACGGGCTCTAGACCACCTCCTAGTTACAGAGGTCAGTGTGAAAATGTGGACTGATTATCCTTAATAATAGTTCTTCAGTTTATGAAAAATTCTTCTATTTAGAGAGCAATTTTGATCAAAGCTGGTCTTGGAATTTCATTAATATGACAGAATTTTGATATGATGAGCATTCTAAATAGGGAATATCAGCAGATTTGATGATGGAGAGTAGTGACCTTCAGAGCATACCTCTAGTGAGGGTTAATTGTATCTAGTTATTTTAGAAAGCGTTGGATGTCTGGATTTCCATAGATAGTCATGCCTATTATTTGAAGAATATCTGAAAACTGTAAACCTTGGGAATATTAGGGCTTAGAATGAATTGTGGAAATTTCAGGTGGAGTCAATTTTCAGGATAAGCCTAATTTCTATTAGGCCCCATGAATATCAACTGAGTGAGTCATGGCCATTTGAAAGTATCATTTTCTCATAGCAACATGTGTAGACAACTTGCCATCACATTTTTGTAGGACTGGACAAGCTCTGAATATACCATCTTATCTTTGAATTGTGGAACACCTGTTCAGGCACAACGGGCTTGGCCTATATTAAGAGATCCAGCTTGTCTTGGCCCACACCAAAGGTCGGCCATCTTAGGAGGGGGGAAAGAAGCCATGGCAGAGGGGTGCACATGACCAGGGGAACCTCTGAGTGAGAAACAAAGATGGACAAATCTTTGGCCGGGAAGAAAAGAACAACTGGTGAGGCTCATAAAGCAAACATTTCAGTCATATCAAATCCAAGATATGAAGCGGCTCATTTTGCGGCTGGTGTTCGCTGTCAGCAGGAGAGCCCAGTGTCTCTTGTGTGTAAGACCTCTGTCAGTGATATGAACACATGGTGGCACTATTGACATTCAAATAATATCAGTTGATCCAGTTTGCTCAAAGCAGAACTTTCTTCCAAATGTCTTTGAAATCAAGCTCAGTTTCACTGTCACACAGTCATTGCTTCAACAGAACAGAGGCAACATTCTTTTTATCAGAAACATCTGTGCTTTTCCTATTAGGTGTTGCTGCAATCAGTGATTTCTTACAGTTATTCTTAACCAGGCTTCACTGACATTCAGGAGCAAGCTGTTCATGAATGCCAACCAAACACTGGTGCAGCTCATATCTTTGGTTAGATTCTCTTATTTGGTTGAGAGAAGCTAATTAATGAGAAAACCTGCAGACTCTCTGCCGTCTGTGGCAGATGATTCACATTGCAGTTTTGATTCGCCTCCCATAGAGGGAGACAAAGTGCTGGTTACGCTACAATGCAGTCTGTATTTTTATCCTCATTTATGGATGTGTGAACTGGAGATTTGGATTTTTTTTTTTAACTTACATTTTGGCCAATCACAAACCCATGTCGCCATACACAGTTAAACAGAGTGCACTCAGATCATCAATACAACTGCTACTAGTATAAAGACCCTTTTTAAAATGTCCAGCCCCTCTGCCTTGAGGCATGGAAATGAAAGCTGTAGTGCATGAATTAACTAGAAAGACGTGACAAAGCATAAGGCCTTTCCACAGCCCTTTTAAATATATAATGCCTCTTCAATTGAAAGTAAAATGTTTTCTTTCAACATTCGAGGCAATAAAATGATTCACTTGTTGTGGAGACATTATGCCCCCCCGTTTCCACTCTGACCTCAGTTATACCTCAAGCACGAACCTCATTAAGTTACTTTTAGCTCACTGGAATAAATAAGAGCTGGATAATGTGTCGGCCCACTGTGGTAAAGTCCTGGCAGCCCTTGTTGACAGGGAGCTGACAGGCATTACATCTGCCGTGAAGCTGCTGGTAGTTTTGCAATGGATTCTAATCAAATATAAAGATGTGCTGATAAAGTCTAACTGAGTGAAGGGGGGTAGAAGCTAATGGGTCTGAATGGTGTGCAGCACATAAGCCACGGGGAGGATGATATCCGTTTGATGGCCATGATTCATGCATTAGCAGCCTGGCTGTCCATGCCCAGAGGTAATTGTTTGAAAAACAATCCTGACTTCAATCCATTCTCAGTCTATAGACGGCTGCAAGCTGATCCTCACAGCTGAATGCCACAAGCCTTAGACGAGGCCAAATAATAGCTGGATGGATATTTATTATATAGTACATGCTTTTGCCAACAGGGGGCTCTCCAGCCTACACTGTGTGAATGTGAGGATGTAAGCCTGTAAGCCTCGGCTGTCATCGGCAGCTGATCCAAATTATATGTACTGATGATGTTTACCGGCCTGTTCCAGCCTTCCTCTCAGTCTGTTTGCTTTCCATTAGAGCCAAATTGACACCTTCCATTTGTAGGATCGAAGAGGCACCCAGTGTGTGGTCTGTTTCTAACCCCCTCCCATCATTGGATAACTGAGCCTCTCCTGAGCTCCTCTTTTAGACCAGCCGCCGAGCAGACCTCTCACTGTGATCTAAGTTACAGATGTAGCAGCATGGGCTGAATCACTCCACTGAAATCAGATGAATAATACATGACAGCCTTAGAGTCGATCGAGAGGCACTCTGAAGGACTGAGATCTGAGACTTAGACTTTCTTTATTGTCATTACACAATATACACAGCAGTGCAAGTTGGGTAATGAAAATCCATTGCAATGGCTTCCAACAAAGAGTCAGCAACAATAGTGTCAGTCGGTGGACTATAAAAATATGTAAAAAAGAGATATAAATATATACTATATATAAATACGGTGCTATGAGCTATGTATAGACATATGTAAATGAACAAGAGTTATATACAGTTACAGCAAGTTGAATTATTGCACTAAGTAGTGGTATTAAATGTAAAAGTGAATATAGATATGCAGAATAAATACACAGAAAATATTGCACAATTGTCTCTAGTAATTGTCTGTAAACCCAAGAGTATTGTCCTTAACAGAGTATTTGTCTTTGACCATGTGGTGTGCAGAGTTGGGTAGATGAAGGGGGGGGGGGGGGGGGGCAGTAGTTCCAGAGTGTGTCTGTGTGTGAATGTGTGGTAGATTCAGTGAGAAAGGAGAGGGAGTGAGTGCTCAGCAGTTCTGGGGGAGAGGGGTTCATGTCAGTGGGGTGTTGTTGTTTGAATGTTATGTTGAGTGCATTTATGTGGCGTCTGATGGCCAGAGGGAAGAAGCTGTTCCTCAGTCTGACAGTTCTGCAGCGGAGCCTTCTGCCAGACGCCAGCCAGGAGAACAGTCCATTTTGGGGGTGGGGGTGGGGTCTGAGTGAATCTGGTGGGCTCTGGCTAAGCAGCGCCTGTGAGCAATATCCTGGATGGGGGGGAGAGTGGAGTGGTGCCGTCCTCACCACTCCACTCTCTGCAGTGCTCTCCAGTCTGTGGCCTTGCAGCTCCGGGACCAGACAGAGATGCAGCTG
>JBBMOC010000139.1:261185-272676 GCA_037975185.1 Centropyge bicolor
ACCCCCACCCCAGCTTCCTTCCCGGTTCACGGCTGGGTGCCGCCCTCTCCAGCCCGCCTGTCTCTGAGTTCAGTCGACGAGACAACAGAGGGATCAGAAACAACATCTGGCTCCAGAGCTGGAGACGAGCACCAGTGGATGGTGAGTTAGAATCACAGTCGACATCAGAGCTGGTGCTTTGCTTCATGGGAAGCCTCAGTGGTCCCACTGACAATGAAAATGCACGGCAAAAATATTCTTCATCTATTATTGAGTCCTTAAAGACCAAGACTCTTAAAACAAGTGGAAAAAATCTGCCAGTGTAGTTTATTCAGCCAGATTATTTCAACCTGTTTCTGAAGATAGGATAAACCTTTACTCGTCCCACAGTGGGGAAATTCACAATGAGCCCATTTTAAATATTTTCTGGAAATGAGCGTCAGTATCTGTAATATTTCAGAAGACAGAATATGATGCACTGCCATCCAGACATGATCTTCATCAGACAGAGTTTACCCAGCTGCCATGGAATAGGAGATGTTCAAATTAAGCACTTCAAGGGTTTCTCATCCAGGTTGACTTAATAACTGAGGTTCAAAATTTATTTTTTATTTTTTTCAGAAGATCCAGTAACTGAATTAGAGCTTTCTGTCCTGTCACATGAACTCTGTCACCTCAGCTTTGAGGTCAGAGTGGACAAAAAGATCCTTAAATGGATCAAACAGCAGAACAAATCTTTTTCATTTGTCTGTGAATGCTGCAAAGTATGTTGTGATTATACGAACTGGTCACTTTACTTTAAATGGGTAAAAAAGTAAAGTAAAAATAAAAATCATTGCATTACACAGCAGTGATAAGATAAGGTGACATATACCTTTATCCGTCCCACAGTGGAGAACTTTACAGTGATGTATCACCGTGTAAAGTTATTATGGTTAATGTTAGCATTTACCTGTATATTGAGCATGTAGCAGAAACAGAGAAACATGAGCATTCATTCGGTGTCATGTTTCTGTCTACCTCATGATTGTTCAGGAGGAGTTCAGCCACCCAGTGGAGAGTCTCGCCTTAACGGTGGATGAGGTCATCAATGTGCGCCGAGTGCTGGTCAAAGCCGAGATGGAGAAGTTTCTTCAGAGCAAAGAGCTCTACAATAACCTGAAGAAAGGCAAGGTAACAGAGTGAGACTTCCCTCATTGCTGTTTATCACTGTGCTGTGTTTACAGTAAATGGACTCTTAACTGTGTGTGTGTGTGTGTGTGTGTGTGTGTGTGTGTCCCAGGTTTGCTGCTGCTGCAGAGTGAAATTCCCTCTCTTCTCATGGCCATCTACCTGCTTACTGTGTAAAAGGTATCAAAGAAAACTTTTGTCTNCAGGCAGTCACAGTGTTTGTTCAGTCCAAGGACAAACACGAACTCAGGTTAAGAACACAGGTTAAATCTATTTAAGTCTGCCACTGATTGCTAACCTTCTCCAGCCTAAGCAGATCCAGCCTCTGTGCTTACCTCAACCAATCGCAGATTGCCTACTCAATCCAATCACCAGTGTCTGCCCCCCCCCCCATGCCTTTGTTATATAATCAGCGCAGTGCCTCTTTCAAGGCCTCTAAGCAGCCATTATGTAATAATTACCCAGCTGTCATTAATATCCTCACTCGTTGTGCCTGTGTGAAGACAGACATGGAGGTGAGAGGAAGAGACGGAAGGGAAGAGGGATGTAGTGAGTCTGAGAGAGAGAATGCAGCACGGTGTTGTGCTGATCTGCTGTCTAACACCTGTCATCACTCCCGCAGCGTGCAGCCAGCAGGACAGAAATAGCTGGTTTTATAACAGCAAATGTTAGCGTTGTTTTAACAGGAACAGATTAGCTTCATCTTTCTGTTAGAGACTGTGACGGTCCCACTCCACAGTTTATCATGGTGGGTGTATATTAAATAAGTTTCCACATACTCAGCTGATTTACTGTGAGAAAGGGTCTACGGTATGTGTCTGTTTATCTTTTGAAAAGTAATATTAATGCGTTTGTATTCCCTTTGCTGCTGCTTCAATGCTGCCAGAACAAAGATATGAACTCATAAGTGGTGCAATAAACTCAGTGAACAAAAGAACAGAATGATAAGACATGAGGAAGACATTACATCGTGGCTGTTATTGGCATTGCATTATTCATGCTGTTGACGTGACCCAGCAGTGCAGCTGAAATAACCAGGCTACAGAGAAAACAATTAGGGCAATAATCCATAATCCAAGAGCCCTTCTGAAGCGAGAGATGATATTTACTCACAACTAAAAGCTCTGAATAAACTACTGCTATGAACAACTCTTTATGCTTTGAGAAAAGACTTTAATGATCTTTTCTTGTAAGTTTTATTTTCCTTCAACTTAATGCTACTCCACCAATGTGATATTTGCTTTTTAGTGTTACTGCTTGTATTAGTTGGAGACTCAAGAGACGCTTTTTAAAATGAAATGTCCTAAATCAAAGCAGCAGAAACCAAGACAGGACTCAAACTTTGAAAATGCTGAATCCTATTTTCATTTCCCACAATCTTACTTGATAACTTACTTTTTGTTAAGACCATGTCACACAAGAAAGTTCATCTAAAATATAAAACGTTTCCTATGGTCCCTGTCTATCTGCAGGTCCCTGCGCAGCTTGTCCCGCCGCTCCGTGGAGGAGGAGTTCCCCCACCTGTACGCTCACGGCTGCACGCTGCGCGACATCTGCGCCGAATGCACCAAGTTCATTGCTGATGTCATTTCCTCCAGCCGCCGGAGCCTGGACATCCTCAACAACACTCCCAAGAGGGAGGCCAAAGCTGCTGCTGCCGCTGCTGCTGCTCAGAGGCCGCAGCTGCAACGCCAGTCCCACCTCGAGACTTGTCCTCATCCAGACCTGCAGTGCCCCCCACCACAGTCCCCACTGTCCCAGAGTCGCCCTGAGCCCCCCCCCCAGGCCCACAATCAGCAGCAGTGGCTTCATGCGTCTGCTTCGCCGCAGCTTCACACCAAGACCATCAACAATGTGAACCAATGAGTAGACTGACTGACACTTCACACACACACACACACACACACACACACACACACACACTCCGTTGTTCTCCTGCACTAAACTGTGCTCACACACACATGCACAGAAGAGGTAGGGTTGTTCAAGGGTTCTAGTGGTAACATGCACATCAGCAATGACTCAAAGAGTCATCTGATTGGTTTGAATAAATATAAATAATGAATGAGAATACTTAATGGAGTGAGAAGCCTTCTTTCAATATTGCTGGGTTGGAGTATGAAATGCGTTATTTAATGGTTATGCTATGATATATAAACCTACAAAACCATTTCCTGGAGCTGTGTAGAACCCCCCCTTTTTAGTAAGAATCTAGCGACTCTAAACCACCACCACCACCACCTCCCCCATCATCCACCTCCCAAACACATTCTCTTCCATGTCTCACCATTTCATCCAGCAGATGTGCTCACACACACACACACACTGACAGGCACAGAGCCCCCCTGGTCACTTTCTAAGGTTTAAGTAAGAAGCAGTTGTGTCTGTGTCTGCCTCATCTCCCTGGTGCTCTCAGCTGCTGGGAGGAGGGGGCAGATGAGGAAAGTGTTGTTGGGGGAGAGGTGGCGGTGGTGGGGCTGGGTGGTGCTTGTTTGAGGAGGATAAAAGCTATGCAGCATAGAGTCAACATGTAACCCTAGCATTTTCGCTCTCTGTGGTTGCCTTGTTTTGTCATGAATGTAACTTAGAGACACAGAAACATAATTGTAAAATTATAAGCTCGTACACTGCATAAAAACATTTATTTTTAATCATCCAAAAAGGGATTTGTAACAAGTGGCTGCTGCATAACAAGGCCTCTTTTGCATTCACAGCGTGTAAAGTCCCAGGTACAGCTGGGTGAGGTTTGACAGCATTGACACTATGAATGTAAGGGGATGAAGCGGCAGACTGCACCTTTGACCTGACGCAGCATGATGACTCTGATGTGAAGCGAGCAGATGAAACTCCCGCCTCTCTCACTCCCCATGGATGCTTGCGATCTGCTCTGGTTTCGTAAACACTAAGTAAACCTCAACTGCAATAAAATCTAATGACAAACACGACCAGTGCTGCATCTGTGAGTCTGTGTGTTCAGCTCTGCGTGCTGTGCTCAGCTGCTCTGTGCCGCCACATGAAAGCTTCAGTGCTCAGAGCTGCACTTCATAAAAAAAATGGAAACATATTGTTTTATATTTCAGGATTTTTTTTTTCTTTCTTGGAAGTAAAAGCTTGTTTGTAATTAAGTACTCTCAAATGAACCTACACTTAAAGGTTAATAAAAAGAAAAGCATTTTCAATCAAAGCCCTGACAACAGTCTGAGGAACGACTGTAACTGACAGAGGAGTTGTCTTGGTTTCAAACCAGGTCAGCTGGATGAACTTAAATAGTATATACAGTATACTGTGAGGCCATATAAGATAAGATAAGATAACTTTTATTGATCCCCCTTAGGGGAAATGTACTTGTCACAGCAGCAGTAACAAACAGTAAACAGTAACTCAAAAATAAATACCAGTAAGTGGCTAGTTAAAAAATAAGGCAGTAATAAAAAACAAGAAACAATAAGTGGCATAGGACAATAAAGTGACAAGTGAGGTTGAGTATTTACACTATGTTACATGTCTTCCTTGTCTTTGGCATCCAGAAGTAATAGACTATACTTCTATATTCATATGAGAATAAAGATGCTATAAATGCTATTGCACAGAAATTTCTATGTTAATATCACTGCAGACTCTTTACATCCATCGGCTTTCCTCTCTGCTTTCCAGAGGAGAACCTGGACATGAATGTTATCTGTACAGTGTGTAAGAAAATCCAAGCAATCTGACCTCTGTCCCCACAGCAGGGCTGCTGCTCAGGACAGTCTCAAATGTAAGACATGCTCCAGGACCTCTTCACATTCTCATCAAGCTTTAGAGGACATGGTCCCTGCTGGACAAGAAGCAGACATGGTTATGGAAGAAGATGACATCATCCCCTACTACTGACTTTCAAACAGGGGAAACCAGACATCCATTAGTGCAAATAAACTTATTTCAGTCAGTGAATCTGAAGATGTGGTTTCTGTAAACTAGCTAATGGGATTAAGATTTATAAACTATTACTCCATTTTATTTTATGTCTCACATCCAGGCTCATTACGCAGTCCACTGAACAAACAGGTTTTCCATTAATGAACTCATCAAGTTTGTTTATATGAGATATAGCTCCTGTAACAAGGAAACAAGTAATGTTCTACTAAACACACTCAGTTATCACTTTATTAGGCCCACCTGAACAAAGATGAGTGCAGTGTAATATGGCAGTGAAACAACAGCACATCCTACCTATTGTTTGGTTGTTATGCTCACTGTTTCAGTGCACTGAAAAAACTCAGAATCTTACCAAGTATATTTTTCTAATTTCTAGTCAAAATATCTCATCACACCTAATATAAGACACAATCACCTAACGAGTAACAGTTCAGTAAGATACAGTAACTTGTTTTTAGACGGTGCATCTTGAAAATCTTGTTAAGTGAAACAGTCTTGAAAACATCTTGTTTTGAGTCATATCTCAGATGAAACAAGCCATAAGGTTTTTAAGCTGCTGTGCTATTTGTAAAAGATGAATCATCTTGTTTCAAGTTAACAGACTTAACTTGAAACTTCACAATACAAATAAAATATAGCTAAGGATGAGTTTTTCCAGCTAATTTCAAGAAATCTTATCAAGACAATTTTCACTTGTTCCATTGGCAGATTTTTTTCACTTATTACAAGCAAAAATGTGTTTTTTTTTTTTGTTTGTTTGTTTTTTTTAACTTATTTTTGGAGGGGCCTTTTTTCCACTGTGAGATGTTGATTCAACTGCATGGTCATTTTGGAGGCTGTATTTCATTTTGCTGTTGAACTGTATAGATTTATACTGACGGATGTTTCAAATATTCTGCTCACAATGGAGATTTCTGCAGGTCTGTTGCAGCCCATCATCTCTTTATATGTAGACTGAGCTACTTTTTTTTTTATTGTTTACAAACATCAAACAGGACCAAAGACAACACAATCATAAACAAAGACATCACTGCACAAACAAACTGTCCAAATGTGACAGACCAAAACAAAACATACCACACCATTACGGAAGAAAAAAACAAACAAACAGAAAAAACAAGACTAAATAAAACAGACAAACAAACAAAACAAACAAAAAAAAGAGCAAAGGACAACACTGATAATATGTCTAAAAACAACAACACAAACAACACAACAAATAACAGGGGGTCAAATAGTCATCTACTTAATGATCCAATTGGCTTAATATTCAAATTAATTAAAGTTTGACAATCCAAATTACCAGATAATAGTAATAATAATAAGAGGAATAATACCAACAGTATAGCATTTTCAATTAGGCAGCATATATTCAATTACCACCCTTCAGCTTCAATAAACTTTATCCCATCTCTCTAGATAGCTTTTGTTATTAGCATAATATCTAATATAAACTGGTGTTTTAGGAAGCTCTTAAATCTATTGATGTTTAGAGATTCAACTCCAGTCGCTTTATAAATGAGCTGACTTCTTGTCATTGAAAATGAATGGAGGTGAATTGACCACTTGGTAAAATGCTCACAGATGTGACTCGGCCGCAGCTCTGCTGGCAGTGGAGAACAAAGGGCCCATGTTGTGACTCGGCTGGAGGGCAGGACTGTGAGTGTGTATCTGGTGTTACTGTTCAAAAGTATTCAGCTATAATCTGTGGAAGATGCTGCGGGACACCTGGTCTCCATGTTCTCCATCAGGAAGATCCAGACAGAGAAATTGTATTCAATGCAAGTGCACTTTCAAAAAAACAGTTTTGGCTGTGTGTCATTTTTTGTTTTATTGTGCTAACAGCTCAAGAAAACAATACTGAGACCACGTCATTAATATTTTTTAACTCAGCAAAAAAAAATAAAAAAAAATCACCTATTGTTTTGTGATCAATACAAGTGAAAACACACAACCTAATCTTTGTGAGTAACCTTCAGTCTGATGTTGAAAGGAATTATTCAGGTGTCTCAGAGACTTAGAGGAGCTCTGTGAAAATAACAAATCATCATGATCATATGCAAAGAACTGTGACTGACTTCAAGGACAGTAAACACTGGCAACAGATCTTGATTTTTTTGCCTGCATGAGTTGAACAGAGCAGTTCTATTGACTTGATGGGGAGTGCATTAAAAGAATGTGAAACCCTAAAAGCAACAGGTTGCAGCAGACAGCAGTGGCCATGAACAGAGGCAGCACAGTGAGTGAACTTAAGACGGCTTTGTTGTCACTCAGTGGATCTATAATGCCCGCCTCGGTCATGAATAAATCATCCACAGGTCCACATGTCCATTGGCTGCTTCTGTCTGTCATCCGGCTCTGAGTTCACTCCACACGCACACCAGCTGCGTCAAGACAGCGTGATTGTGACAGGCGCAAACAGGAAGTTGCCAGATTATACTTTCAAAATAAGTGTAAGATTATCAAACGCTGTTGCTGCTTGCTCCCTCACCGTCAATGCTCTTGACGTGTACTTTTAGCTCCGCTTGTGATAAATGTGTCAGTTTCTTCACACATCCAAGCTCCTACATGTCCTCACCTGAGAATGCCACATCTTTAATCTCATATTTACTTGCACTATATTCATGTCAGTGGTGGAAAGATGAACAGAAAGTGTTTCATTATGTTTCAGATTTAAAGTAGGCTATACCTTTGTAATAAAATAACACAGGAAACTTTGAAGTATTTAATTTAATAAGTATTTCCTGTTTTCTCCACTGGAGGGAATCTTTGCGAAGGACACTTCATCATGGTTTTTTGCACATTTGGGCCACTGTAGAGGGTTCTCTACCATAGGGGGCATCCAGGAGGATAATTGTGTGATATTTTTTTTAACATGGGCACAACAGGAAGAGCCTTTTAAAAAAAAAAAAAGTAAAACATGGGGAAGAATTTAATTTACATTTAGTGAGTGATCTGCCAAGTTTCTTTGGAAGCACCAGTCAGCTGACTCAGATGATGCAGGTGAAGACACAAGATAAGATAAGATAGAACCAGAATTTCCCTGAAATTACAGTAGCAAAAAATAGAATACAACAATAGAACATCTAATAAAATAAGTGAATTATAGAACAGTGCCAAATAGGATATTTTTTTATAGTACAAGTGGGATAAGATAAGATAAGAAAATAATAAATAAGATAAAGGGATTCCTTTATTTGTCCCACAATGGGGGCATTTCTAGTAAGTTAAGTTAAGTACCATGGTGAATGAATATAATAACACTTATGATGGTAAAGTAACATTGCACAGGGTCATGAGAAGTAACAAAGCGCTCCAACATTTGACCCTGAACAGTTCGTGGTCATGTATTTTATTTTGAAGGATCTGAGCGGATATCGCTGTGTCGGGTGTCTGCTGACTCTCCAGCGGAGCTCGGGCGGCTTTAGAGTCTGAAGTCGACAACAAGCCGAGTGAGGCTGGCCCGTCTCCGCCGCTGCTCCTTTCCTCCTTCCTCTGCCTGTGTTTGTGGGAGCCCCTCACCGACTGCTCTCCTTCCGCCCGCAGGCCCCGCTCTCAGTGGGTGTGTCGCTGCAGCCTGCTTCAGCCTGGTCGCCGCTTGTGCGCGCTGTGAAAAAGAGGAAAAAGTTGGTGATGAGTTCAGAGTGAGCGGCCCGCCTCGCAGCAGGCTCACCGTCCCGGAATGGCAGTCTGGACCCGCGCGGACAAAAACGGCCAGCTGGACCTTCTGCTCCGCGACCGCTGGATCCGAGTGGCCGCCGAACTCACCCGAGAAACGCTCACTTTGACGGCCGAGGCGGAGGCGGCCGGACCCGGGGGCAACCACTGGGACTACAGCAACTCTCCGGCGGGCCTGCGGAATGGCATGTCGAACGGAAACGAGCCGGGAACCAGTCCGGGGAACCCCGGCCGCGGTCCCTCCTCGGCTCAAGACCAGAACCAGAACCACGGGGGTCGGGGGCGTATCGGCAGCCCGGCGCGCGGGGGCTCCGGTCGCGGTCAGCACGACGGCAACTACGGCATAAACAGCCCCGGCAAATACCCCAATAATGGCACAAACTCTGACATCGGAAGCCCGGGCTCCAGCTACGGCAGCCCCGGGTCCAGCTTCGGGTCCAGACAAGGCGACTTCCCCGTCAGCCTGGACGGCTCCTCGGAGGCTGTGCGCAAAGTGCGGGTTGTCAAACAGGAGTCCGGCGGGCTGGGGATCAGCATCAAGGGGGGCCGCGAGAACCGGATGCCCATCCTCATCTCCAAGATCTTCCCGGGACTCGCCGCCGACCAGAGCCGCGCTCTCCGGGTGGGCGACGCGATCCTGTCGGTGAACGGGAACGACCTCCGGGAGGCGACGCACGACCTGGCGGTGCAGGCGCTGAAGAAGGCGGGGAAAGAGGTGACGCTGGAGGGTGAGTGGGCCAACGCGAGAGCGGGGACTGGCAGAGGCCGAGATTAGAGCCCTGCGGCCGGCTGCTCTCTCTCTCTCTCTCTCTCTCTCTCTCTCTCTCTCTCTCTCTCTCTCTCTCTCGCTCTCACTGTCAGTTGGGTTTGCAACTTTTTACACACATTAACTTGTTAGTCTTAACGGAACTGAACATTACCAGATTAAAACAGTAAATACTTTTTAAACAAGCTGAAAATCTGAACTTGCAGATAATAAAACTAAATCTCCAAAGTCCCCAGCTGCTCTGTCTCCAGAAGTGAAAGTGGAGAAGTTCAGTAGAAACAATAGCAGCTGGAGGTGTATCCAGCTGATGCTCCTTTTATACCAATAAGATAATCCATTAATCAGCACCTCTCCTTGTAAATAAGAAGAGCAGGATGCACCTTAGCATCCCTGAAGTCTGATGGTCTTTCTGCACACATGTTCTGTGGGGGTTCACTTTCACCACACACACACACACACACACACACACACACAGAGTTGATCCAGAGTAGAGGACACAGTGGCATAAACAAACTCCCAGTCACAGTTGATCTCTGACCAAGAGGAGGTGGAGTGGGCCTTAAATAATATCAGCACAACAGAAAGCCTTTGATTAGTGTCAACAGGAAAAGTAACCACACTTGTGGCCACAGTCAGATTTAGACACATTGTGCTCCGTATATTTGAATGAAGGTGGTTTGCTAAAGATGAGATTTGTGTCTGTGTGACTGCACTGATACTGTCCAGGGAAGTGACACAGAGAAAGAGGAAAACATGCAAATGATCTGTGGGGAAATCAGCATGATGCACCTACACACAGTATAACAGAAGCACTTTCATCTGCTGAGAAAGTTTACAGCATGAGTCCCAAACAACAGCAGCTGTCACAAAATGTCTACTCACTGCATTTAGAGAATGAAATGCATGTTTGAGACTTATGAAACTTATGCATCAGTATGAGGACATTTTTCATTTCATTGTCATTTTAGCAAGTATCAGATGTCAGAAGTAATATCTGTAGTCCTGTATAATTTTAGACTGTCTTAAAAAAAAATCTTATATCTAGGTTTCTGTCTTGTTTTTCTTACTTTGTTGTCTAATACAACCAAACTGAAACCACTGATCTTTTTTAACCTTAAACTGATCCTGTCTGAAATAGCATTAATCTATATTTTTCAATAGAGCTTTGAATCGAGTGACTGTAATGTGAAAGAGGTTGTCCAGGTGCCTGCATCATTGTCTAACTCTGCAGCTCTACAAGGCTTTGTAGCTTTTTTAGGGTCAGCCTCTTTTATCTTATTGTTTTGGTTCTACTGTGCAGTTACTGTATGCTTTAGTCCCGGAGCTCTCGTTAGCCCTGGTGGACGGCTGGTTCCAGCAGGAAAAGTCTCATTAAGCAGCAGTAGACAGACGGTGTTAGCAACCATCAGATAATGAAAGTCAAACATTTAGCAGCTAAAGAACTAGAGAGAGATGTTTTTCATGGGAGTTGGTGGAGACCAAAACAGAGCTGAAAGGAGAGTGAATATTGGATTTACATTATCATGTCACCAGAAACTCTTTAAATCACCATTGCTCTGTGTGTGCAGCATGTCAGATCCAGCACACGTCTCTGTGTTTGGATGTTAATGCATTTCCAGAACACTAGCTGGTGTCATTGACATGGAGGTGCCTTGTTGTTTGTCATGGGCTTTTGTCTGTCATCATTGGGAGATACGTGATGGTTCAGAATGAGAGCCAACAAAGCTCCATGGAGATGAGTTCAGATCCTGAACTCTGCTGATGTTGAGCTGTTCAGGCTTTAGAAAAGTGGAAAAAGAGTGAATTGGAGGAAGAGAGGCCACAGACCCCCCCAGGGTTCGGAAACTTTAGGCCAGGAACAGCTAACTGCAGTGTTTAATGGTTTGGAATGAACGCCGGATGAATACTGACAAGCACGAATTGTAGGAACCAATCAATGTGTGTGTGACACATTTCCACTCAAAATGAGGCCTGTTTTGT